>CAIGRB010090542.1:54283-70804 GCA_903798255.1 Fraxinus quadrangulata | reverse complement strand
TTAATTGTGATTTTAAAACAATTAAACTGAAAACATGTGATTTAATTTGCTTTAAGTAGTTTGGTTTAAAAATTTGCCACAAACCGTCCAAACTAAACCATGTTTACATCTAGTCCCAATGGTCATCACGGACATTAGCATCATGCTAAGTTGCTGTCCATGAAAATCTTCTCTACTAGATCAGTCAACGTCCTTATTGACACAGAGTACACTAACAATAAGTCTACTGGGTCTCCATCTCAACTCTTGTGCATCTTACATAATCTCGGGCTCGCTAGCCAGTTGAACTCTTAATTAACCTTAGATGAAGCCCTCACGGCTAACTATCAATGATAATAGGTCCTCCAACGAAGCGTTTATAGATTCTTCCGTGACAGTGTGACACTATCCTCTACTTAAAGGTGCTAACATCCTCGACACCATGCCAACTAAAAAATCTAAATTTGTCCTTCCTGAAAATAAGGTGCACACAACTGAGTGTGGATACCCAAACCAACCGAATCGCCATGGCACCATGTGAAGAAAATCGGATTACTTTGACACCAATCTTCACCTTATGCCTAAAGCATTAGTTCCTTGATTGAACGGTTTTATCTCTCTACCAACTTCTTGATATGCATGACGTAATAGTTCCTCAATTGACTGGTTACATATCAATGTAGTCCATCTGTTACATACTAAATCGTAATCCACAACTTGGACAAAATTTGGAGCCTGATACTCGCTCACTCGAAACTCTTGCATTTGGAATCGTGATGCTCCCTTGTGAAAAAAGATGGCTACTTAAGAAATATAGCCCGAAAATAAGCAAAAAGTAGTGATAACCAAGAATTAATTTTTTTTTAACTCGTTTTTTGTAACCATTTTCATCTCATTACTGAGACACAATTTTGCAAATTGTAAAGTACTTTACAAAGTACGATGTGAGTACTTTAAAATGACATCAAGAACCTTTCTTAACGTTCGAAAATTCTAATTCGAAATTGACCTTGATAACTAGCTCAGTGAAATGGGGCCATTGCTAATTTTTTTCTATTTTTTCCTAGAGGGTTGGGTGGGTTAAGTTCACCCTGCTACCCTTGGATCCTTCCATGATAATCGACCTAAACTCAAAATATATAAAAATTGTTGTAAATGGTAAGTTATTGACGAATGGCAATTGTACCCCTACAGTCCTAAAAATTATTACCATATGTATCCCTAATCATTCCCTATAAATATAGGGTTTTGATTATCATTATAATACATAAAAGTCTTTTGATTTTATTCTTTTTTCTCTTTTCACAACACGTTATCAGTACAATAGCTTTATTTTTTCAAAGTTTAGTATTCTTTTTAAGAAAAATGGATAGTAATTTTGAATCCTAGGAAATATGCATTTTAGTATTTTGACCGACTATATTTATTTCTAAACAAGTACCAAACAAGGGCTTGAGGTGACATAACAATATTTGTATTTTCATATTTTCAGTTTTTTAAACTCTTAAATATAAATTAATGACCTCTTATTTTTTTATCATTCTCCATGAAAAAGCTTCTTACAATTTCATCTCTATTCATGAGCCCTCACAAACCTTTCTAGTGTTCTATATTTTTTTAATATATTTGAAAATTTGAAGAAAAGAAATTCACTAAAATTATTTTTGTGGTTTTTTGTTTTTATTTTTGTTTAAAATTGAAATTTTGGATTTTCAAAAGTCACTTAATTTTATAGTTATTTCGAGTTTTATCTACACAAAATTTGAAGGTGACAATTGAATTTGAAAATTCTCATTATTTCATTAGTCTTAAGGATTTTAGATAATTGAAATTACTATTACTTTTAATTCGTCAATACTACTTCAAGTGAGCATGTTTTAAGTTTAATTAATGATAAGTGCGTTTTGCGCACTTATTTAGGCCACAAAACATGAACAATTGTCGATAGGTATGTTGAAATATGGCTTAATTCGATATAATTTGTGTTTGTAGGACTACATTGATGGATGGAATGAAAAATATGCGAAAATTCGCGAAAAATGAAGAAAACGAAAGATCGGGGACTAGAGTACAAATAATCAAAAGGTTGCCCGGAGCATGAATCGAGATTGTAAACGAACTGAGCCCTAAATGGATAAATGCTTGGGATGACAGAAGAAAAAAGAATGATCAAAAGAGGTAAAGACAAGAGAGGATGGATTTCGAGGACCATAGTGAAGAACATGGAAGTTTCTTCTGCCATGCGGTCGCATGGTAGAACCTCCCATTCGATTGCATACACTGAACCAGGGAAATTTCGAAAGGGAATCTAATGTTCTATGCGGTCCCATGGAATAACACCATGCGGCCGCATGGTAGTTTTGTTTCTCGAAAAATCTGATTTCCTTATTTCGTTAAAACTCTTTAGGTAATAAATCTAGGTCGAGTATAAAATCCAAAAATCATCCAGAATAGAGGATACGCATTCTTAGAGAGAAAAACACCAATGAAGAGCAAGGAAAAGGGCAAGAACAAGAGATTGTATTCAAGATTCAAGATTTCAGACCTTATTCCTAGTTTTTGGGTGATTTTTTTCTTTATTATTTTTATTGTTCTTTTATTTTATCAATGCTAGGCTAGAATTTTTATATACTAGGTGAATGATGAACCTCGCAATGTGATCTTTTAATTCTCTTATTTTACAATTTGATATACAAACATGATTGATGGATGTTGAATGATTTATATACACTTTTTTATCTCCATAGTTAAATGCATGTAATAATGTGAGTTTAGATGATCTATTTAATGCATTCGAGAGAAGAGAGATATGATAAGAACGCTTTGCTTGGGGATTTCTTGTCAGCGTTCGTCATTCAAAGTCAATCAATCATTGTTTACCCAAGATTCGGACAGCCAAATTTTTAGCTGAAGACAAATGTCATCCAACTCTTCCAAAATGGACATCAACTCTACGGAACGGCCAACGAGAATCCACATACACATATATCCAGTTTCTTGGATATGTGTCAGTATTTCAAATACCATGGGATATCAGAAGATGCAATCAGATTGAGGTTGTTTCAGCACACTCTTCGGAATAAAGCACTTGAGTGGCTTGATTCACTCCCAGTGGCAAGTATAACTACTTGGGACGACTTGACTCATAAATTCTGCATCAAATTCTTCTCACCGACTAAAGTGGTAAGGATAAGGCACGAAATATCAATATTCAGCCAAACTGAAGCTGAATCTTTCGATGAGGCTTGGAGTAGGTTCAAAAACATGCTACGGAAGTGTCCTCAACACAGGTTCGACAAGACAACACGGATCAGATTTTTCTATATGGGACTACATTCGGCTTTCAGAAGCATGGTAGATTCATTGTCAAATGGATCCTTAACCACTAGGTCAATCGATGGAGCTTGGAAATTGTCCGAGAGAATGGCCAATACTTCAGCCATGTGGTCTTCAGACCGAGTAGGTCTAAAGAAAGCAGTTTGAGTGTATAAGGTAGATACTTACTCGACATTGCCTACAAAGATTGACTCCTTATTTCACAAGATGGAGAACATAACACAGATGGTGAATTCAACACAAGTTAGGAAGTCAACAACCCTCATTCAGAAATATACAACCCGGGATAGAGAAATCATCCAAACTTCTCTTGGGGTAGAAACCAAAATCACAATCAAAATTACAACTGAGCTCCAGGGTAGTTTCAACAAGAGAAGAAACATCAGTTGGAAGACATGTTTGCAAAATTCATGGAGAAAATTGATAAATATATGGAAACCACGAATCAATTCATAAAACTTCCAAAATTAGGGCACGGCTATTAAAAATCTGGAGATTCAAATGGGACAGTTAGCTATTTCTATGACAGGAAGAGTACCGGTTCATTGCCGAGCAACACAAAAGTAAATCCTAGGGAGCATATTCAAGCCATCATTACACGAAGTGGAGTTCAGCTACTTGAGATACATGTCAATAGACCAGCTGTAGATAAAGAATAAGTGGAATCTTCTGAAGAAGAGAATAAGAAGGCAGTTGACAACACCAAAAAAACATCGGTAAGAGAAAATCCAAAAAAATCCAAGAACATGGAAGTTTCTTCTACCATGCGGCCGCATGGTATAACCTCCCATGCGACATACACTGAACCAGGGAAATTTCGGAAGGGAAATTGATGTTCCACGCGGTCGCATGGAATAACACCATGCTGCCATATGGTAGTTTTGTTTCGCGAAAAATCTGCNTATTTTATCAATGCTAGGCTAGAATTTTTATATACTAGGTGAATGATGAACCTCGCAATGTGATCTTTTAATTCTCTTATTTTACAATTTGATATACAAACATGATTGATGGATGTTGAATGATTTATATACACTTTTTTATCTCCATAGTTAAATGCATGTAATAATGTGAGTTTAGATGATCTATTTAATGCATTCGAGAGAAGAGAGATATGATAAGAACGCTTTGCTTGGGGATTTCTTGTCAGCGTTCGTCATTCAAAGTCAATCAATCATTGTTTACCCAAGATTCGGACAGCCAAATTTTTAGCTGAAGACAAATGTCATCCAACTCTTCCAAAATGGACATCAACTCTACGGAACGGCCAACGAGAATCCACATACACATATATCCAGTTTCTTGGATATGTGTCAGTATTTCAAATACCATGGGATATCAGAAGATGCAATCAGATTGAGGTTGTTTCAGCACACTCTTCGGAATAAAGCACTTGAGTGGCTTGATTCACTCCCAGTGGCAAGTATAACTACTTGGGACGACTTGACTCATAAATTCTGCATCAAATTCTTCTCACCGACTAAAGTGGTAAGGATAAGGCACGAAATATCAATATTCAGCCAAACTGAAGCTGAATCTTTCGATGAGGCTTGGAGTAGGTTCAAAAACATGCTACGGAAGTGTCCTCAACACAGGTTCGACAAGACAACACGGATCAGATTTTTCTATATGGGACTACATTCGGCTTTCAGAAGCATGGTAGATTCATTGTCAAATGGATCCTTAACCACTAGGTCAATCGATGGAGCTTGGAAATTGTCCGAGAGAATGGCCAATACTTCAGCCATGTGGTCTTCAGACCGAGTAGGTCTAAAGAAAGCAGTTTGAGTGTATAAGGTAGATACTTACTCGACATTGCCTACAAAGATTGACTCCTTATTTCACAAGATGGAGAACATAACACAGATGGTGAATTCAACACAAGTTAGGAAGTCAACAACCCTCATTCAGAAATATACAACCCGGGATAGAGAAATCATCCAAACTTCTCTTGGGGTAGAAACCAAAATCACAATCAAAATTACAACTGAGCTCCAGGGTAGTTTCAACAAGAGAAGAAACATCAGTTGGAAGACATGTTTGCAAAATTCATGGAGAAAATTGATAAATATATGGAAACCACGAATCAATTCATAAAACTTCCAAAATTAGGGCACGGCTATTAAAAATCTGGAGATTCAAATGGGACAGTTAGCTCTTTCTATGACAGGAAGAGTACCGGTTCATTGCCGAGCAACACAAAAGTAAATCCTAGGGAGCATATTCAAGCCATCATTACACGAAGTGGAGTTCAGCTACTTGAGATACATGTCAATAGACCAGCTGTAGATAAAGAATAAGTGGAATCTTCTGAAGAAGAGAATAAGAAGGCAGTTGACAACACCAAAAAAACATCGGTAAGAGAAAATCCAAAAAAATCCAAGAACATGGAAGTTTCTTCTACCATACGGCCGCATGGTATAACCTCCCATGCGACATACACTGAACCAGGGAAATTTCGGAAGGGAAATTGATGTTCCACGCGGTCGCATGGAATAACACCATGCTGCCATATGGTAGTTTTGTTTCGCGAAAAATCTGCTTTCCTTATTCTTCTAAAACTCTTTAGGTAATAAATCTAGGTCGAATATAAAATCCGAAAACCGTCCAGAAGAGAGGGTATGCATTCTTAGAGAGAAAACACCAATTAAGAGCAAGTAAGAGGGCAATAAAAAGGAATTGTGTTCAAGATTCAAGATTTCAACCATAATTTCTAGTTTTTGGGTAATGTCTTTTCTTTATTATTTTTATTGTTATTTTATTTTATCCGTACTAGGATAAACTTTTTATGCGCTAGGTGAACGATGAACCTCACAATGTGAACTTATACACTTTCTTTTCTCTAATTTCTTCTCTATTTTATGCATTTGAGAGAAGAAAAATAAATTTTACAAAGTATAAATTATCGTAGGGTCCGATAGGGGATATAAATATACTGTTATGTTTTACGTGAATCTTTAAGTATCTCTAGAATGTCTTGCATTTTTGTGTATTTCATTTGTCATAGAAATATAGTCAAATGGTATGGGAGAATAAGTTCAATTCTACTCGAAATAGATTATTAAGTAATTTAGAAATATTGATTCTTCAACTAATTTATCATGTTATGAAATTGTGAAATAGAGGTTAAAAGTGAGCTTGTTTGGTGATTCGGGATCCTAGTGCACTTTTCATTCATTGATTTCATCAAACTTTTGCATTCAACATAATTTTGCATTCATTTAATCACATTAGCTTAAATTGCATTTTAGTCATATTTCAGTCTTCAAATTCAAATAATCAATCATCTTGAGTTTTATAGATTCAGTTAAGATTTAGATAATAGAAATCAACTTAAATCAATCCTCGTGGGACGATATTCAAAATTTTATAATTTTTACTTTATTACTTGTTAACGAACCGTGCACTTACGGCGATTTACAAAGCGAACATATTTTGGTGAACAATTAACTTTAGAAGAATTTTAGTAAAATATGTAAGTAGTGATTTTAAGCAAAAGAACCTAGAGTTTATGAAAAATAAATAAATAAAAGGTTGAGGTCCCTTTGAATTTTAGGTTCACCACTTCTAGTGAAGATTGAATATTGCCATGCACATTGAATTCTTAGGTGATTCATGGTTTGGTCGAGTATAAGTTGTTGTTTGAGTTAGGATGGTCATTATATTAGTTAGGTCATCGTGTTGCTCCACAATTATGTATTTGAATCATCAAATTTGATTGTACGTGCTCGTTCTAGATAATTCAAACTCTTCATTGATCATGTGATCGCTACATTAGCTTCATAGTCTTAATTTGACCTCTTGCATTTGATACGTACTCTTCTTTCTCGGGTTTGGTCCATTTTAACAAAGACCTTACATATTATCAACGCCAGATGTTTAATCCCATGACATACGATTAAGAATTTCACTCTAATTTGAGCTTATTGTCATGAGCTCTGACTCGGTACTTGTACATTGTCAACCTTTTTATATTAGTAGTGATGAGTTATTTTATCTAGTTAGAATGATAATTTAACTTTATATCGCTTCAAATCGTGTCTAAGGAGTGTCCCTTTAATAACTTGGTCCCATTTAATATTCATGACAACCTATCATTTGACATCTGGAACATCCTCGATAATTTTGTACAAATTCAAGATGACAAAGTATGCTTGATAATTTTTATATGCACGATGTGGATTGCACTATCATAACCGTGCAAAATACTCTAAAATAATATATTGAGGGGAAAAAAAGGAAAAATGGTAAGATGATTGTAAAAATAATCGATTTACAAAAAAAAAAAGTTTATTTAGGTTTACAATTATGGCCTTGTAACATGTCTCTTACTTGACAAGTAGTTGACATGTTTTTTACTGATTTATTCTTGTTCTCGTCTAGAACCATATACAAAAAGATTATATCACAAAATACTCACAATTATAATGTGATATGTGCCCGAGCTACAGAACAAGACACACGGCACACGCTCATATTTTCGAACCTTCTCTGTGGGATATGATGTAGCTTACTGGGTATAGCTCCTACCAGCTGACCAGGCTATGCATCTTGTTGTCCCTATCAACATTCACACCGTAAAAAATTCTTAGAGAAAATTTATGAGTTATAGAAGGGAACGACGGGACGACAAGGACGATGAGGGCAATGTGGATGACATTTGTTAGGTTTTAGATGTTTTGTAATCGGCAATTATGTAAATAAAATGACTAAGTTGTAATATGTTTAAAAAGTCAAGGAGTGATATGCAAATAGTTGAAAATAGAGTTATTAGGTATAGGGTTCGAGAATGGCAAAAGAAGGAAAATTCAATGCAGATTTTCGCTAGACTATCACCGTGAATTGGCTCGAGCGTCAAAAACAAAACCTCCGTCGCTCTACTGTCGTCCTGCCTTCGCTCGAGCGATAACCTATCGCTTGACTGTCATTGAGCCCTCGCTTGAGCGACAGTGTTCAGGAAATTTTATTTCCCGATTTAAAGGCTTTTACTTTGACCATTAGTTTTCTAACCTATATATATATATATATATATACACACACACACACACACACACACAAAAACACATCTAAACGTGAAAATTAAGGTTGATCATTGAGAGAGCTTCATCAGGGAGAATTCCTTCATATTTCTACTTTCAACCTTAATCTTGTGAGTTTGTTTTGGTGAGAAAAACATCGTTCCTATAATCCAAATACCGAACTTTCTTTCCTCTACATCTGGTTAGAGTTCTGAAAATTGAGAAAAGTTGACTGGAGTTCCATTCTGTGAAGAACAAGGTGTTCTTCGTTGATCTATGGGAGATAGACGATCCCACAAGGCTATGAGTGCTGCATGGTGGTAGATTCCACGAGGAGCTTTGGTAACAGTAGCTAAGAATTGGTGCAGGGGAACACAGGATTCAGAAAGAGCTGTTTACGGAGAGCTTTGACAACAGTAGCTAATGATTAGTGTAGGGGAGCACAGGATCCAGGAATAGCTGTAAGGAGTGCAATCAGACGATTAGATAGTACGGGTCATCTAGTCTAATAGACTGTAAGTTGTTTAAATCATTTATAGTGGATTAACTGGCAAAGTGTTAGGAGTTTTTCCCAATTTGGTTTCTCTGTGATCATCCTGGTGTTGATTTACTACTTTTACTTTGTTTATTGATTGATCATATAAACTGCTGTATTCAAACTTATGAATAAAATGACTTGCATGTTTAATCATCTAGAAAAGAATTAAAAAGTGACTTATTGCTATTTAATTCATTAGTAATTTTAAATTGCGCATTATACACCTATTCACCCCCTATAGGTATTGTTAGGGTCGAACTATGAATTTTTTAATGATGACATCCATCATACTCTACCACATGAGCCACCAGTAGACACCCTGTTCACCGCCAGATGTTTGAGACGATGACTAGGCTCGAATGGGATGTTCAACCTATGCAACATGTCTTTAAAGCTTTGGATTTACGGATGCAGGATATGACATACAGATCATGCGAGCCAGTATCAACAGGACTCAGGAGGATGTTTTCGACTTACGTTGATGCACCAGGCTCATTAGGCGATTGAATCAATATACAAGGATGATAGACAACATTTAGTTCCAAGCTGATCGAACATATCACATGGTTCGTGGCATGCAAGCCTAGATGAGTTAGCAATCCGCTGTGATGAGGGAGATTTTAGCCCGCTTATCTCTACCTCCACTGTTTGACTAATTAGATGAGTTTTCAATCACTTTCTTTGTCTTTATTTTGTATTTCATTATCACGTTTTTGGTACATTGAAGACAATGCACGTGTTAAGTTTGGAGGTGTTTTCGTCTTCATTGATTGTAGGCAATTTATTGCTTTTCGTATGATTGTCGTGTGTTAAAAAAATTCTATTTTTAATGCTTTTGTATGTTTGTGTGGGTTGAATGGCATTGCAAGCAATAATGTATACATTGGAACTATGTATTAAAATACGAATTGTGGAAAAATCATATATTACGTTGATTGACACTTGTCTATGTGGAACTTGATCTCTATTGAGCACGATATTCATATTTTGCATTATGAGTTCATGACTTGGTTCATACTAGGAGAAAAGTTGAACATAGCTAATGTAAACCTGGAAAATCATGAATGTGCATACCTATAAAACTTCCTTCGGAGAGTTTGGAAATGATTGAACTAGTATAGGGGAACATTGAGATGAATAGGGATTTCATGCGTGGAATTGTTGTATGGATTATCTAGAGCCAACAAGATGAAATAAGGCATGAATCTTAAGTTAAAGGTCGGTTGTCTAAATTATGTGTTTAATAAGGTGTATTGCACTAATTTTGACAATTAAAAAGAAGTGAAAAGGCTTAACTGTGAGACTTCTCTTCGGAGTTTGTTTTACTTGAGTAATTAAGCTCGTAAGGATCTTTAAAACCTAATGCCCTATAGTTATTTGACATGGAAGTCATCAGCTGAAAGCTTGCTACAAATGTCACTTAGTCGTTTAATGGGAAAAAAACAGAAAAAGCAAATACATAAAACATAAGACACACTAGATGCCGAGATTAAGAAATATAGTTATTAACTTAGTTCATTGTTGAAGGCTGAAGTATTCAGAAATATTGAAGAATCCTTATTCGTTGAAATATGAACTTATACTAGAAAAAATCTATCAGAACTAGAGATGGTGAGTTTAAAATCAGCTAAAAGTCAACTTAAGTGTGAACCTCGGGAAAAGTGAGCGAAACACATAAGTTTGGGGTGTATATCTCAGGAGTGAAGATAGCAAACATTTGACTACTGCAGGTCGGGAATTAAATCAAGCATGAATTTGTGATGTTTTACATGAATATTCACACAAACGCTTTGAGTTTCGCATTGAATAAGTAGAAATTAATTTCAATTGTGTAATTTGGACACTATTCGTAAATCGTAATACTGATAAAAATATCCAATCATGGGACTAATGTCATGCCATCTAACCAAGTTTAAATTGATTTCGGGTATATTTTGTTTGAGGACAAACAAGTGTTCAAGTTTGAGGGTGTTTGATAAGTGTACTTTATATACTTATTTAGGCAATTAAATTTGATTATTTTTTGATGAATTATATGAAACGTGGTTTAATTATATGTAAATATTGTTTGTTAATTAAGAATCAATGAAAGGGGCGGGACTAAAGAAAATAAGATGGGAAAAAATAGTTCAATTGCATCAAATACAAAGTTTGGGGACTAAAATGAAATAATTCAAAAACTGGGACGGAATGTAAAACGATGATTCAAGAATTCCAAAAGTCAATTGGAATTGAAAAGAAGTCGACGGGATGAGAAATTGTCGAAAATGATCAAATTATACACATGAAAAAGTTCAGGGACCAAATTGGTACCAAGATTTGTACTATGCATACGCATGGGCCTGTAAACCTTGCATACCAAGGCCACAAGATGTATTACCTAAGACAAAATCTCGTGTATTATATGTATACTCACGTACCCATGGTTCAATTCCGAGGAAACAATTTATTTTCTTATTTTGTTTTGGAAACTTTTGGTATGCAATCTTTTGGAAAATTGATCCCAAAAATGTGTATCATACGTACGCATGGGCTTATAAGCCTTGCGTACTCAAGGTAACAAGATGCATTACCTAAGGCCAAATTTCATGTATTATTTTGTTTTGGAAACTTTTGGTATGCAATATTTTGGCATTATGTGTGTATATATGTGTGTATATGTGTGTGCGCGCGCGCATGTGTTGTAAGCCGTCTAGAATGGGGGATGCTTGCTAGCCTAATTTTGAGAGAAAATAAAGAGAATTTACATCGAAGAACGAAGAATTCAGTGTTTGGTTCCGGATATGAAGACTTTAATTGAATATTTCCAAATTTCTTCATATTTTAGTGATTCGGGTGATGGTTTTATTTTATTTTCTATGTAATTCTTACATTAATATGATAGACTAAACAAATTCATTTATTAGATAGATGATAAAACTCTTTGATTCTTAGATTTTAATTCGAAACTTTGTATTTTTAGTTTAATTTTTGCGTTGTGATTCCATAAATATGCATAATTACATTGTTCAGATGTTTGCGCACAATTGGGCAATAAGTTGTTTATTCGTAGGGTTGGAAAACTTATGGCATGTAGAATATTGTTTTTGGAACACACGGGCGATAAATATTAGGAATAATATTCACAGTATGTGCGGTTGTATGTGATAATCTTAAACGTCAATGGATATTTTTCATATAAATTCAGATTAGGAATATGATCGTTTCGTGGTAAATATAAGTTTATTATGCATTGGAAAAGAATAGTAAATAAAAATGGAATTATCGATCGTTATAATTGTATGAATTAAATTAATTATCACAATCTGAAAATTGGAATTAAGACTTGATTCGTGGAGGTGGAAATCTAGTATATTCACCCACATTTGATTTAAAACCACTTTTATTGTTTTCGTAGTTATAAAATATAGTTTGATACAAACCAATTGCATTTTGCTACAAGCACGAATATAAATATATCAAATACACTATAATTGAGCTTTATTTCATGTGGGATGATAACTCTCTCGTCATGATTATTACTTGTACAATGAACTCGTACGCTTGCGAAATTTCAACCGAACAATCATCATCATCATGTGGCTAAATGCACTATTAACGAAGACAAAGTCACAGTGTAAAATTCCTTCCCCGTGAAAAGGATTCCATGTCATCCGACTCCACAAGACAAAAAAATTGAATTATCCACAAATATATGATACGATGTAGCAAAAAAGAATGATGAAATTAGATATATAATGCCGATATCTACCACATCCTAATCTATTGTATCAATTGGCAAACTTTTAAACAGTTCTTCAACCATTTTTTTGAAATGCTTTCGTACTCATGAAAATATTGTTCCTTAATATAGTTGTTTTTCAATTGACACTCTACGTAGTCGTCATTTTCAACACAACAGATAACATTAGAAAAAAATGTTTTACAGAAAACAACTTTTTCACAAAGGTTAAACCACATTTCGTTTGTGTTAGGCTACTTAACTTGCCTTAACAACAACTGATGAGTTAACCGAGGCTGCAAAAACTATTTCCTTCAAATCAATGTATGCACCAAAGCATGTCTTTCTAAATAATCTATTTTGATTTTCAATAAAATTTTAAATTAATTACTTGGTGAGGAGAATATAACGTGAATTTTCCAGAAAATCAATAATCCTAGGGTATTATTTATTAACTCCCAAACTGCAAAAAAGAGAGAGAGAAAAAAAAAGGAAAGACAATTAAATGAAATTCAAATGATCTAACAACTAATATATGCTTTAGAAAGCTTAAATGATATTCCCCCTGTCTCATTTATATATGCTTACTTTTCTTATTTTTTTCCAATTATATAATCTTGTTTTATTATTAAAAATGTTTTGTTTTGTTTTGTTTTGTTCGTTTACTAATATATTCTTATTTCTTTACTACTTCTAATAATAATTTATTACTAGTAATTGATAATTAAATAAGAATAAACTAGAAAAGTTTTTGGCAAAAATTATTTTTTCTAATAACATTAAATAAGATTTCTTAATCCGTGTGAAAAACAAAATAAGCATATATAAATGAGACGGATGTAGTAGTATTTGTTTTTACGGCATTAAATATGGAAGCAATTCAAAAAGTGACGAAAACTTAAAAAAATGACAAATAATATTTAATACCAATCTAAATAGCATTAATTGATCAAGAGTTCGTTTGGCAAATTTTAATCAACTAAAGACAAGTAATAGCATTATTCTATTCTAAAGACAGGGTAATACAGTAGGGTCTGTTGTCACTTACTAATATTATCATGATACAATATATAAGAACATCTCCAAGAAACTATTTAAACATGAAATACTCTTTATTTTAAAGAATCAACATTTAAAATTATGTTCAAAAAAACTTTTTAAATTAACATTTTAATTTACAGAGTATTTTTGGAGAGCCAAACTCACTCTCTATAATTAAAGGTGTATTTGATACACATTATTTTGGAAGAATGTATTTTGGAATAGTAGATTAATGGAGAATGTGTGGTTGAAAAAGAAGAAAAATTTATTGATGTGATGGAAAATATTATTTTATTGAAGAATATGTGATTGAAAATTTTTTCAACCCAAAAATGCATTTTTTTTACGTGATGGGGAATATGTGGTTGAAAAATAAAGAAAAGTTATTAAATCGATGAAAAATATTATTTTATTGAAAAATGTGTGGTTAAAAATGAGTAGAAGAATTAGAATGAAAAATTTAATGCAGATCAAACGGGGGCTAAATGCATTCAAAAATTTTCAATTTTCAATGTAAGAAAACAATAAAATAATCTAAAGAAAGCTAGTTAAAATAAAAGTAAAAAAATAAATAAATATTTTTGGGAGTTGTAAAATTAAGTGTTAAATATAAAGAGTTTGTTAGAGTATTTCAAAATTTTAATTCTCTAAATTTATAGATACTCTCCAAATGATAGAATATGCTCTTTAAAAATAGAGAGTCTTTTGAAGATGATCTAATTTGTGAAAATCTAAACTAGTCATAATAGATCAAGTATGTTGGGTGAATTGAACCAATCAACGAAGGTGGAAAGCAAGCATGTTTGCATAGAAACCAGAACTAATTAAGTCGCTATTTGGTAGAGATTAAAATTAATTTTTTAATAAATTTTGATAAAAAGTTGATGAAAAGTTTGATTGAAAAGATGTTGATTCCCATGAAATGTACGATTAAAATTAATTGTTGACTTTGACTTGAAATTTTAATTAAATTTTAATCCAAACCAAACGGGGGATAAATATAGAAAATATAACACATGATAGAAATGTGTTCGACTGCAACTTTTTAGCCAGGGAACACAGTACATTACTGAACAAAGCATGATCGCATGTATAAAACGATGACATATGGATTAGCCTTAGGTTTATAAACTGTGAAGAATTTTTTCTTCTTCTTTGAAGTTCCTTCAACAAAATTTGATTTTCTCTTCATACTCTTCGATTCACTTTCTCACCCATGTTCGAGTCTCTAAAAAATAGTGTTGCATGAGTAGGACTATTACTCGATGTGTGAATTCCCTTTCTTTTTTTTCTTTTTTTTTTTCTTTTACATGGGTGGAGCGGCTTCTTCTTCACGTGGTTAATGTTTTTCTTGTCGTAAATGACGGGCTCTTTGATCAGTTTTGATGGTTTTGGGTAGCATTCTTCTTAGCGTGGGGGAAGCAGCTTTTTCTTCTTTGCGTGGTGGGTGGTTATGGTTTTGTCTCTGATTTACAGAACTCTTTGATTAGTTTGGCGGTTTTGGGATTTTGTAACATATTAATTACGGTTATGAGAGTTTTTTTTTTCTGTGTATTTATTTAATTTGCTGCCTTTTATTTTAGAGTACTAGACCTAGTTTCCTTGAGCAAAATGTTTTATTACTCATCCAACGTATACTTAATCACAATTACCCATCCAACTTCAAAGTGCAGAGTGCTTCCAATGATCTCTCATCTTTGAGACATTGCACTACATCCATCATTCACAAGATTCTGTTTCCTTTGTTACGATGTGTCGGACGAATAACCCACATGACATGTTACGATAGTTTAAAAATGAAAACTCCACCAAGTCATGTAAGTAATATTTCATTACTCACCTTAACTTATATTATGGTCATGATTTATGCATCAAACTTCAAAATACTTATCGTCACTCATCTATTGAGACGTTGCACTCTATCAATCATCTGAAAAATTTAGGATTACGCAAATCACGCATTTTTCTTGGTGGGCAACATTTTTCAATCGTATCCGTCTGTTTAGAATGTGCTTGAACAGTGGCACATTGATTCAAGCATAAAAAGTGTGTAAAGAAAAATATGTATACAAGTTGCGTTTATAGAAAAATAAAAATTAAATAAAAAATTAAACAAGATAATAAACGTGACTAGAGATTGCCTCTCATCGTGCCCCTTCTGGCCCCGGGCCGTCTCTAAATCTGAAGAAGGAAGAAAGAAATTTAGGAAAAGAAAGATAAATAATGGGTTCATAGTTTAAAAAATAAATGGATCAATCAAAGGGGCATTATAGCCATTTCTCACGTTTAAGAAATGGTGTAGATCGTATCTTTTGGTGTAGATCGTATCTTTTGGTGTAACTAGTTATTTCTTACCTCGTGCCCAAATTGATTATTAGGTGATGAAAATTGTAACAGTTACACCTGAACCTATTACAATCATAAGATCGCTTTTGGTAGAATTATTGCATAGAAGTAATAGTATGAGACAACCCACTTTGACTCATTTATGTAATTTAAACACTTTCGTATCGTCGCTTCTTACGGCTACCCAAAGCCATCCAAACTGATCAAATAGCCTGTCATTCGTCTCCAATGTTTAAACTTTGAGAAAAGTCAATAGAAAAATGTTTACACCTTTTTTTCTTTTTTTTGCTTGGGTCGACCAGCCATTGCATTCGAGGTACAAATTTATTATAAACATGTTGATATGTTCGAAATCTGGCAGATGATGAACGAAGTACCTCTCAAAGATGAGTAACCACTAGAAAACATTTTGAATTTGATAAGTAAATTATGAACAAGTATAAGTTGAGGGAGTAATGAAATATTTTAACTTAGTTTCTTTATTAATTTATGAATAATGCTATTCACATTTAGTGACTGCAATAGTTTTTTTTTTTTTTTTT
>CAIGRB010090542.1:36878-48491 GCA_903798255.1 Fraxinus quadrangulata | reverse complement strand
CCATTTTCTTGTTGCATATGTGCTTTTTGTTTAAATTCAAAACAAGAATATTTCTTGATTATCTGGTCTGTTTTATTTTGAAAAATATATTATTTGCTATTTTTTTTTTATTAATTTTTATATAGTTAATGGTTATTATGCATATAATTTTGTAGAATTTTGAGTTTTTTAATTTTTTTAAAGCTGACGCTTACAACTTAAATCGCATTAAGACTTATGCCTCACCTCACCTAGATTAAAATGCCTTAGGGTGTGTTTGAGCTACATTATTTTGAAATAATAGATTGATGGAGAACGTGTAGTTGAAAAAGAAGGAAAAGTTATTAATGGGATGAAAAATATTATTTTATTGAAAAATATGTGATTGGAAATGAGTAGAAGAATAAGAATGAGAATGAAAATTTTAATATGTAGCAAACAGGGGCTTAATACCAAATTTAGCCTTTCAAAACACCATTAAAATCATAATTTCTATTGCTGTATATAGACGAGTGACTCATTTATTGATTCAAATTATAGATAATATTAATTATTGTAACTTTGATTTATGCAATACAAGGTTTTTCCATGTCTGGCCTGGGGTTTAATCGTAAAAAGGAACATACCTACTGTTTAAAAAAACTATTTGATGCTTTCACGTCGAATCCCTCCTTACTAAAGGCTTTCATAACCCCCACCCCCTCCCTCAAATTTCCATTTGCGAGGCTTATGCCCCAATTTACAGAGGCTTACACCTCAACTTAACGAAGCTTTAGATGACTAAGTTTTTGGCCGTTTCTCTTGCAATTTTTGGACATTCTATTACTAGTCTTAGCTTTTTGGGCTATTTTTATTTTATTTTATTTTATTTATTTATTTTATGCATGTTTGCATGCTAAACTTTTAATTTTATTCCTTGATTTACTATGGATTTTTAAAGATGGTGAATACTTTATTATGAACATATTTTTGTACTTCTATATTCTTTCAAATTAGGCTTACACCTCAAAGCGCCTCGAGGGACAATTATGCGTCGCCTCATGTAGGCAAAATGTCTCTTATTTAAACATCTCTGTACCTACACTAGTAAACGATATTAATTTTTCCATATCTGGCTATAAGTATGGAAATAATTATGTTATCTCTAAATTTCTCAAACCATACTTGGCGGGTACAATAATTTGTGCAATAACCATTGTCTTTTGCAATGATTACATCTCTATCACCGTGCTTTTAAATGCTTATATTTAAAATTATGTCTAGAGTAGAAATGGCCCTGGACCCCTTATTTCTTACAACAGCTGATATAATAATTAATAACATTATTGTAGGATTTGGAGCTTTAACTTCTTAGCTTTTTTAAATGCACATTCAGACTTTTAATAATTAAATGATTTGATATTAACATTTATATAGAAGATTTTAGACATGGTTGATTTTTTAGGTGGTTGAACTTATAGAAGTCCTAACATGTTCCCATAAAATATGAAATGATTTGAGATTAATATTTAGATAGAAGATTTTACACATGGTTGATTTTTTAGGTGGTTGAACTTACAGAAGTCCTAACATGTTCCGAGGAAGATTATATGTTGGTATGGTTAAATCATGATGGAAGATGCATGCTTGAAATTTTGCAATGTTACTGTTTCGCAATTAAGACAAACGAACTTGCAATAATCTATCTGTTCATAATAATAATGAGATTTGATGTTTGACTGGAAAAATTGCTGCACGTTCAATGCTTGTTTGTCGTGTAGTCATAGCTGGGTGTGTATAAAATTGCACTCCCTTTGTGAGAAGTACAAGCCTTCTTCTTCCTGTATCCTGTTATGCATTGTTCTCTTGCCATTGTTCTTAGTTCCTTATATTCGGTTTTATTTTTTTACATTGCACTCGCCTAACCTGTAAAGTGCTCTCCTTTCTGCCCCAAGTCTTCTGTTTCCGCTGATGTTTTATATTAATTTAGCCATGTCAAGCAAGTTAAACTATTGCTACAGAACTATTCAATAATTGAAAATCTAATGGAAAGACAGTCATGAAATTCTAATTCCATGTTCTGTGTGCGATCAGATTTTCTTTGATAGCACAAGCCTTGTGCGTCAATATCTGTCTCGTGCCAGAAAATGGCAATTCACGGCAGTGGCAATCCGAGAGAAATCTCTTGTCATTTCAAAATGATACGAACTTCTGTTCAAATTCTTCACGATCAAGTGTTGCCCCACAACCTTCCAGACTGCCTCACATCCTTTCTACTGTAAGGCCTGGTATGTCTGTTTCACAGACTACCCTGCCATCAAACTTCTGTTCTCCTACAAATTCTTGTTCACTACGTCACAATCCACCCAGAACCCCAAATTTCCGTTCAAGGTTTACCTCACAGCCTTCTGGACCACTTCTTTCACTTTTTCCTGTAAGCCTGAGTTTGTTTTCTGCCCATCCTGCCCGGCAATCAAACTTCCAAACTTGTATAAGCCCGTGTGCATCTGCATCACAACTTACCCAAATTTCTAACTTCTGTTCACCCTTAAGAGCTAGCACAAATGCTTCACAATTTTTACTAGGTCCAAGGAGTCTGGGACTTGACCTGAGGACCAAACCTCTCAAAAAATCAACAAGGCAAAACGTTTCACTTACTGTACTGGGCCACACATTCAAGATTTTGTACGACCTATTGACAATGGGATAATGGTTGATCATGTCAACAGGGGTGGTGACAACCTTAACCCCAACGAGTTGGACTTGACCTTGAAGCTGTGAAAGCTCTGTGCAATATTGCTGTTGGAGAACTACATAAAATTAAGTATTCGTTTCTAGGCTTTGTCTAGAACTACATAAAAATAGGATTTTTCTATGTAATGCTTTGTTATTTACTTATTTTATGTAGTTTTCTTGAAGGCGAGTCTTGAAAGGGCTAGAAGCTCATTCTAGAGTCTGTGACACCTTTATGAATTTACTAATAGAAATTTTGAGGATTTTCATCCTATTGCTAATGCTTGTGGTTTTTATTTCATCTTTACATGTTTGCCTGATTTTGCTATTTGTCTCATCTTGTATCCCTTGCATCTGGCCCAGTTAATGATGTTTGCTCCAGAGCATTATCTTTCTAGTTGTAATATGTGTTTGTTGTCTACTTTATCTCAATTCAAATTTGAAATTGAGAATAATCTGGTGGAATTTATTTATATACTTTGTTCGAAATAGGCTTTTGATTTTGATCTATTATTTATGAAAGTATAATGTTCTCTAAACTGTTAATAACAGCAAATGTGTTCTCCTTTTTGTGTTTTTGTGCTTGACCAAACATGTATTTTTGTTTTCTTCTCGAGATATATTTTGTGAACTTCGATAAGAGTAATCCGATTTTAGTGAAACACTGTCCATATGTTTATTTTACGTGGAATTAGCACTTTTTAATGGGATTAGAAATATTTCCATCAACTTAAATAAATTTTCCAATCAAAATTATACTTTTAGCTCTAAAATCCATATAGATCCTGCATCTTAAATTGGACTTTAGGAAAGGCTAGAAATGGTACCAAAATTCTTTCATTTGAATACATGCATCTTAAATTCACTTTCTAATAAGATGTATTTAGCATAGTCTTCTGCCTCATTAAGTCCACCTGCACATACTTGATCTTTTCCTGAATAAGTGAAACTAAATGGGTAAGTGGACTGATGTACTCGCTTCTTTTGGTATTCAACAGCGTTTAAATGATTTTAAATAGCATTAGAGAATAGGAAAAGGAGAAAAGAAAAAGAGTTGTGTGAGATCATTAGTTGTGATGATTAAACATGAAATCCAAGACATTGTTATTGCTGGGTAAATCCTCCACAATAGAATTGTTTTGCACTTTATGAATTAGATATTATCTTTGATATTTATCAGGTGTTCAAATTTACTAAAAATGATAAATCGCGTGTGCTGTACGGAACTCTTAGCGTGGAAGTATGTTGAACTTCCTTAGAAGGTATGAAGCTGGTTTTATTATGTTTTGAAATGGTGAATTTTCCTGCAGTTTATATGATCAGATATTTATGCCAAGCAAGTTGCCAACAAATGCCGACTTTCACTTGTTCAAAGCTGGAATGGTGCCCAAATGGGAAGATCCTGAGTGTGCTAATGGAGGCAAATGGACTGTTACTGGCAACATGAAGGCTAATCTTGAGAACATGTGGCTTGAAACTGTAAAAATAAATTCTTCTTTCTTAACACTGTTGTTTACTGTTTAGCATTTTTTTTTGATGGGTTGATAGATAAAAGGATTTTGTCAGAAGAAATTTAGCCCCCGTTTGGCTCCCATTAAAATTATAATATATTTTTCTCTTTCTTCTTATTAACCACACATTCCCCTATAACATAATATTATACGTAAACCTATAACTTTTTTTTTTTTTTTTAACCACACATCCTAAAAAAAAATATTCCAAAAATTATAATCACAAATAATAGGGGTCAAATTGGGGCTTAACAGATGCAGTGACATAATTCAAGATGACAACAGATAATTTGATGGAAAAACTGACTGTGTTTAGAATCGTCCAATGATAGAATTTCATGTGGTATTATGTCAAAGATTATGTCAATGCCCATGTAGCACAATTCTAGATAAAAATCTTGATTTTTTTTAACCAATTGAACAAGTTCATCTTTTCATATTTGACCGATAAATTTGTGTTCCTTAGTTGATGGCTCTAATAGGGGAACAATTTGATGAGGCTGAGGAGATCTGTGGAGTGGTCGCCAGTGTCCGCCCAAGGCAAGACAGACTTTCGTTGTGGACTAAAAATGCGGCAAATGAAGCAGCACAGGTATTTATTTGTCATTTTATTGTTATTCAGGTAATTATTTCTTAGCTTCTGATGGTAAAGTAAATATGAGAAAATCCTACGAAGCTTCTGGTGCAATTTACACCCCAAAATGAAATCCAGCAGTAAATAAGAAGCACATAAATATCAAAGAGAGAATCATTCAAGGGAAAAAGATTTATATGATTCGAGGAATGAAAGACCTTGGATGATACTTTCCGATTCAGAAGTAATATGAGAAATATGAGTTACAGCAGTCAGCCCTTAGAGCTGTTCCTAGGCATCATAAATTCTCATGCTAACAAAAAAGAACAAAATGCCTTTACACATAAGTGACTCAATTCTATGAAACCATAAGATAAATAAATGTAATTTGAAATTTAAGCAAACTACAGACTTGAGTCATGATTGTGGGACATAAATTAACAGATCAGGTCAAGATAATAATTCATAAGCGTAGCATTTTTGTTTCATTTAGTTACTTTACTCCACTTTCATGCTCTTTGTGTTGCCAAACTCGTCTCTTATTAGATGACCTTTTATATAATTCTTCCACCTCCGGATTACTTTGAGATCCTCTTCTCCAATCTATCGAGGTAGGCTTTAGAATGCATCTTTCCAAAGAAGTCAACAATTTCAATCTCGATCCTCTTCTTTTAAATTAAGTGTACGAACTAACCCATCTTCTGTTCCATATTGCAACTTTTTGTGCATTTTGTTGCCATCCGTATTGATATATAGGGTAAGTTGAATCAGATAATTCTTGGTTGTCTGCTCAGGTATCAATGAACATCTTACCGCCTTTAATTGTTCTGCCATGCGAAATTTTAATCTTTTCTAGTTACCCACCCTGGTTGAAGGAGATCCAACAGAAGTGTTTGTGCTGTTTACATCTCTGGTAGAATACCATGAAGATTGACAACAGAAGACTGATGAGCTGAAAAGAAAAATAACTCCACGTGGGAGAGTGGGGAGAGAGAGAGATGATTTTGGTAAACTAAAAGGGAATTGGATATGGGTGTGGGTTGGGATGAGAAGACTTTCCAAGCAGCATTCTGCTGAAGGCAGTGCAAAATCACTGGGAGACAGCGATCATAGGAAAGAAGTGAAATCTGGATGGATGATGCAGCCATAAGACCAATATCATATATGGGTTAAAGTATTAATGGTTAATCGCAGAAATAATGTTAGTGTTTAATTTTTATGGGCCTAGTACATTTCAATAGTTGAACAGAGAATGAATTCAAGTATACTTTTTGTGCATAAGACCTCATTTAGGCATATGTGATAACCTTGTTGGTTAACAATGTCTCGTTGAAGCTGTACAAGTCTACTACTATATGGATAAGATGAAGTATGAGGTTTGATGCTTTGTGTACAGTTGGAGGCAGTATCTTACCCCTTGCTCATTTCTTGGCAACCCTCAAAGATGCCTTTTACACCTGTCCTGTAATCATTCTTAAAACAATCCTTGCTAGCATTTTTTCATATTGATGTCAACATCTGGCTCAGTGCACCAAAATTTAGAGAACTGTGAGCTCTCCAATTTTGTCCATTAAAATTATAGATTTTTCTAGTTCATTGGTTTGTTTTCAGATTGAAGCTTCCCATATCATTTAGCTGTTGCTTGATGCAATTGTTAATTTTCTAAAGCCTCGAGTCTTTTACAGTTACACGCCTTACGCAGCTTATGATTGAATATTAATTTGGTCTTTGCAATTCAGATGAGCATTGGGAGGAAGTGGAAGGAGATCCTTGATGTCACCGAAAAGATTACTTTTAGCTTCCATGTAATTTTGTTTACCCTGGTGGTGTTTTTCTTTTCACAACAATGCATTCTTTCTTTCTTTATCATTTCACTGGTTAATGCAGGATGATTCGAGAAGAAGCCAAAGGTGGTCGATATAATGTGTGAAGATCCTGCCTTGTGCTGTTTAGCGTGTTTCTATTTTCAGCTTTATGACAAAACAAAAACCAAGTTTTCTTCTACTGCATGTTAGCCTCCAGTATTTTGCTTAAGAGTACCTGGAGAGGTATTGTATTTTTGATTGGTTTTATATAATGGTTAATCTGGAAGGAAATTTCTTCGTCGACTATTATTGAGTGTTATGTTGAAGAAAAAAATAATAATATGACTAATATATGAATCTGATGGTTCGGTCTGGTTTGTGAGAATTTAGAAGGTGAAAATAAGTTATAAGAAGCCAAAATTGAAATTGAGTTATTGTAAAACTTAAAGGTGGTGTATAATTTTGAAAGAGAATCAAATCAGTTTTCTTTTTTATTTTATCCTTACAATTAATTTGAAATTATCATTTAAATGTCACTTTGTTGCCAGCCACATAGGTTGGTGGTTTCGATCATGTTGTATAGTATTATTTAATATATTTTTCTGTAAAAGAAGTTGAAATTTAACATGCTTGATTTGGTTCTTGCAAGAATCGAATTGAACCATGCTCATTTCGACTCACTTCAAAATATTTTTTGGAACCAGAAATTTCAATTTACTCTATTCCTTTAAAGTTGGATTATATCTAAGTACAAAAATAAATAAGATGCTCAGATACAAGAAGTGAATGAAGGTACGTACATCTGAAAAGATGTTCACAATAAAACACTTGTATTTGGCAAAATTATAATTTGATATCCCATCCCTTTTCTTTAAGCAAGGAATCCAAGCTTTTCTCCATTTTTCTTAGCTAGTCGAATCAGTCCCTGCCTTTGTTTGTTATCTGCTCCTATTGATTTGCAGAACTCATTGATTACCTGAAAATTTCCATACAGAATTAATGACCTCTCTTAACAAATAACTATCTTGCAAAATTTTAATGTTATGGGATTTTTCATTTCAAGATTTCGAACTCCACTAAGACAATGACATATCATTACAAAAGCTTTTGCTAACAAATAATAAGATCCAATACGTAAGTGAAAGTGGAGTTATTGGTGATCGATATTTTAATCAATTTAAATCTCGTTGTCACTTTAGATGTTACGTGACATTTCTCAATTCGTTAATAAAGAATAATATCATCGTTTTTTTGGGAAAGATTATGTGTTATGAATGATAAAATGAATTAAATATATGTATAAGAAAACATATTTATTAATTTTATCATTTAATGTCACATCATAAGTTGATTATCCCGTGAAAATAAATATAATTACCCGTTAATAAAAGCTAACGTAGTGAAGAGTCAAACTTTAGTGAAAAGATTGTCAAATAGGGACAATAGATTTCAATTGATCCTTGACTATCTGATTGAAAAAGTTTTTATTTCACATTTTTGCAATAAAAACTTGAATATACGTACTCTGAAGAAACTAAAGGAAAAAAAAAAAAAAACTATGAATTCCAATTCTTGGATTATGTAATCCATTTGGTTACGAATGAACATCTTAAAGCATTTTTAAGAAACCCTTTAAAATTAAGGTACTCTCTACTTTTGAGAGTTATTGCTTAAAAATAAGTTTTAAGAGACTCTCTATTTTAAATATAAAAAAATATGTTAAATAAAATATGAGAAAAATATCAATAAATATTTCTTGAGAAAAGCAAAATTAAGAGTTAAAATAGAGAATACTGTTGAAGTGTATAAAAAAAATATTTCTAAATTTAAATAAGATGTTTTTTATAAATAAAGAATTTCTACCTCCGGTCTATAAAAATTCACCAGCATAAAGGAAATGCAAATAAAATAATATAAAATTCCATTGCAAAAATAAAGATTTGTGGCCCCTCAAATTTTTTGTTTAAATAATAGACAAACTCCAAATTTTCTTTTAAAATAATTCAAAATAACCCATTATTCTGTTTTGGCTTACTTTTATCTATTTTTATTTTGAAATAATTAGACAGCAATTTTGGTAGTGGGAGCATTTCATAAATAAATCCTCCAATTTGTGACAAATGATTTTACATCTTGATATTATAATTTCAAGAATTAACCAAAATTGCATCCTTTCATTAAAAACTAAATTCTTAAAATAAGAAAAAAAAAAAAACCTTGGCTAGTCCCATTTTCTTTAAAAAATAATTGTTGATGTGGAAACGTGAGCTTCTACAAAATTATTAAAATCGATAATACTAACAAAATTAGTAATTGAAATTTGAAAATAAGCCAGTAATTAGGTAGTAAAACAAGGACCATTTATCAAATTTAAAACTATTTTAACATATTAAATTATAATTGTAAGAGATATTTAAAATTTTAATTATAGTTGGATGAGCTCTACAATAATTATACTCCTTATAAATATTAATTCAAATACACAAAACAATATAGTTTCATAGACATTTTAAATTTTGGTGACATATTCAATGCATTAGAATACTCGATGAAAATGAACAAGTCGATTTTGTTTATTTATATTTAATTTATCGTACTAAACATCGACGACTGTCGATAAAAAAATCGAGGCAAATAATATAAAATAACAGTTGTTACTGTTAATTACCTGTGAGTGTAAAGCAATAGCTTTGCCTCTCAGCTGGTTGAATGTCTTCTTCCCTATAACATTACGCGTGACAACAACAATTGGAGCAAAAAGGCCCTTCCCTTCATTCACATTCTTCATCATTGGCCTCGGCCGCACCGGACGTGCCACCCGAACCTGAGTTGGAACCGCCCTGGCCAGGGCGGTGTAGTCTTCACCTGCCATGAATGAAGAAGAAAGGCCTAGACCATCTTTGAATCCGGTAGCATATACTGTAGCAGCCATTACAAGAAAATAATCACAAGGGCCCTTTAGTTTTTTTTTCCTTGGAGAGAAAATATTGATAGTATTTTGTGTTGTAAGGAATGGTCATTGGTTTGGTGCAATTTATAGCCTCTGAAGAGGAATATTGGGAGCCACAGAAGAAGAAGTTGGCTTGGAATTTGGTTCTTATTTTTTCTCAAAACCTAAATTTTAGTTGAATCTTGAAAGTGTTTCTTCCCTTATAGACCCTAGAAATTTGGAGAGATAATAGGAGATATGTATCTGCGATATTCTTTTCTTCCATGGGACCCTTCAAGGAATCAATGAATATCTTTGATTCAACAGCTCATCCTCACCATTTACGTTTTTTTGACACCTAATTATTGATAGGGTCAAGAGTCTATGGTCCAAGATGACTCAAATTAGATGCTAAAACCCCTCACAACATCTCTTTGATTAAGGGGTTATTTGACAAAACTTTCGATAAAATTTTTAGTTTGCTTCGATAAGAGTTGATAAATGTATAGTTGAAAAGTTAATAAATGTTGTGAATATCATGAAATATCTTATTAATATTTGTTGATTTTGAGTTCAACTTTTTAGCAATTTTTACATTATCCCAAATAATCACTCAATAGAAATTCCTTATTATTGATTTTTTTTTTTTAAAAAATAAACTTGATTCACGTATTGAACTCGAAAAGGTCGAGTAAGGGTTCAAAAACTCAAACCGAACATTCATCAATTTAAAAAGAAAATTTATTCATTGTAATGTCTAATGTACTAAATAGAACATAGCATAATATACGTCAAGGCATGATACGAAATTTTAATTTTTCTAAATGCAGCAAAAAATTTTGGTTAACCCATTACCATGTCATTTGATTTTGATTTAACTCATAACTGAATCTTGTTCTGAGTTTTAATGATACGATTGTAAACAATCAAAGTTTTAAAATTCATGTTTTTTTTTTTTTTTTTATGTTAATGTTTGATTCGATTTTCATAACATTCACTTTTGAAATGTGGAAGCATAAGCAATGTGAACATTTGTGGAGCACACAATGGACAAGTATACTAAACCTACGAGGCTACGAAATTTCATCTGTTTATGGTTACATCTAAAGAACATTGTATGAAATGACATGACATTTGAATCTTATATTAGACGTTTGTGTGTCAATTGAATGGTGTAAATTTTTTTCCTCATTTAATACTTTTATTGACTTACATATTCATTTAGTTGCAAGTGACGTGATTCATAACTATGCTCGTGGTGTAAGTTGAACCGTATATAGAGAATTGTATCTAAAGACTTCTATTTGAGGTAGATATATGTCTATAATATCCCTTTGAACATGTGGATGTTATGAGAATTCGTCAGTCTATATGTAAGGAAAGTTCCAAAAAGAGTCATGACAACATTTGAATCCTACATTAAACGTTTATGTGTGGTCAATAAATGAATGGTGCACAATTTTATTTATTTATTCGATGGACCAATCACTCAAGACCAATGAAATGAGACCAGAAAATTGCACATAAATTTGTCATTTTGCAAAGTATTATAGAGGACATTGTTGAGTTTAGAAATGTAAACAAATTAAATAGTTTGAGATCTATATCAAAAATCAAATTGAAAAAATAGAGAGAAAAAAAAATTGCTTTGGTCGAATTATATGAGATTTAACTCATTTAAAGTTCATTAAAACTCATGTCGATTATTCGAGCTACAAGTATAAAACAAATGTATTTTAATTCACTTGGACCATGACCTCTTAAATAAGTAATTCATTTTATTAAAAAAATAGATCTTTATAATGAATTTTTCGATAAGTGGCCGTCATGTTAATATGCGATGTAGTCGATCGCCTAAAGCCTCACTTTTATTAAGGCTCCCAAAAAAAAAAGTCCAAATGCAATCAACCAAGCCTGTTCAACTGTTCAATTACCAAATATATTAATATTTAATTAAAATTTAAATGTCCATTTAGTTCAATCTTTATTTTGTACAAGTATTTAAAGCTTAATTATGTAAATATCTTAGTAAGCCCAATTAAAGTAGAAGAGTTGAGTGTGTACTTTTTTTTTTTTTTTTTTTTTTTTAAAGGAAAGAAATTT
>CAIGRB010090542.1:21273-35729 GCA_903798255.1 Fraxinus quadrangulata | reverse complement strand
CTTAACAAAAGTTATTATTATTATTATTATTATTATTATTATTATTATTATTATTATAGGGCCAATATTTGAATTTAATTTAGACATTTAGAGCTTGTCTAATCTAAAAGATATCGTCTCTTTCAAATAGTGAGAAACGTTTCTTCACTCTCTCTATTCGATTGTTCTCTTCTTTTTTGGTCTACTTCTCATTGAGTTTTCTGGGTGAAAATTGGGTCGATTCTTAGTGTATTCATGATAGATCAAAGGAGATTAGGTTGTGCTTTTTGTATAGTGAACAATAACGGTAGACTTGGGTGAGGTTGAGTAGTATAACGGTTATCTTGGTGATCTCCTTTTGGAACTCTCTTGTTGTAAGAACCTTGGTTTAATTTCTTAGTGTTTAGATTTATAATCCAATGTCAAGTGAATTCTCAACGGGGGATTAAGTGTTACAAGTGATCGTCGCATGTATGAGGTTTTGGCCTAAAAAATGTTGTGTTTAATTTTCTTGTATATTGTGGTATATGTGAATCATGTGAATGTAATTTTTTCCATAGCATTATATGGATAGATAGTCCCCCTGATTGCATTTAAGGATTCTTTGCTGCTGATATGAAATAAAATGAGTTTTTTTTTTTTTAAAATACTTGAACTTGATATTGGTGATTTAAGAGATCAAGTTTATGATAATTATTCTAATATGAGAGGGAAGCATACAGTTTTACAAAAAATTGTACTAGAAGTAAATCCAATGACATTTTACACATCATATGGTTGTCATAGTCTTTATCTTGCACTGTGATATGACAAATTCTTGTATAATTGATTTAATCTTAAAGTGATGAATTTTTTTTCACAATAATGTAAAAAGTTTGACACTCATGCCACTATTACAAATACGGAAATCAAGTTTAAAGTGTTAAAGTAATAAGATTTCAAGCACTACAAATAAAACCCATTTTAGAATACTTTGGTAGAAACATGTGATGACATCAAGGCATTTAAAGACGTTAAAGTTCATCTTCTCACATGATGAATTTTAAGTTCTTGTTTGCATGGTTACTTGGCACAACATATTTATGCTATTAATAGAGTAAGCAAAATATTGTAAAGTGATGGTACGTCTATTGATGATGTTATTAGACACTCGAAAGAACTCATTTATTTTTTGAAACATATCAAGAAACTACTTTTGAATCTGACAAGATTACTTTTAAAGAAATTGCTATTTAAATAGAGATTGAACATACATTTCATGAAAAACATATTATTCATAGAAAGAAACACTTTGATGAAAATTTCAATAATAAGATAACATATTTAGCCGAAGAATCTTTTCGAGTTGATTATTTCTTATATTTGTGGATCAAATTCTTTTTTCATTTAAGTTAAGATTTTGAAATTGATATGAAAATACTATGAATTTTTGTTTAATTTAAAAAATTGAAGACTGCATATAATAACTCTTTGTAGTTGATATGATAAGCTTGAAGAATTTTTTAAGTACAACAAAAATTTTGATATTATGAGTAAGAGTTATTTTTTTAGCTGCAAACTTTGTTGGAAGAGACCAAAAATGCAATTGAAATGCTAAACTATATTAAAACACGTATTGTTATTTTTTTAAATGTGTAAATTGTTTATAGAATATTTTGACTATGTCATTTTCAATTCTATATGCTGAAAGCATATTCTCAAAAATGAAATTGATAAAATTCTACATTTGGTCAATAATATGATAAGAAATGTTGAACAAATTGACCATGGTGACTCTAAAATAAATTGACTGTAATAATACAATTGTTCATTTTCTATTAGGAATTAGAATAGTAAATTTAATTTAGACATTTGAAAGTTTTAGATTATTATTTTTATAAATTTGAATATTTTTACTTAACAAAAGTTATTATTATTATTATTATTATTATTATTATTATTATTATTATTATAGGGCCAATATTTGAATTTAATTTAGACATTTAGAGCTTGTCTAATCTAAAAGATATCGTCTCTTTCAAATAGTGAGAAACGTTTCTTCACTCTCTCTATTCGATTGTTCTCTTCTTTTTTGGTCTACTTCTCATTGAGTTTTCTGGGTGAAAATTGGGTCGATTCTTAGTGTATTCATGATAGATCAAAGGAGATTAGGTTGTGCTTTTTGTATAGTGAACAATAACGGTAGACTTGGGTGAGGTTGAGTAGTATAACGGTTATCTTGGTGATCTCCTTTTGGAACTCTCTTGTTGTAAGAACCTTGGTTTAATTTCTTAGTGTTTAGATTTATAATCCAATGTCAAGTGAATTCTCAACGGGGGATTAAGTGTTACAAGTGATCGTCGCATGTATGAGGTTTTGGCCTAAAAAATGTTGTGTTTAATTTTCTTGTATATTGTGGTATATGTGAATCATGTGAATGTAATTTTTTCCATAGCATTATATGGATAGATAGTCCCCCTGATTGCATTTAAGGATTCTTTGCTGCTGATATGAAATAAAATGAGTTTTTTTTTTTTAATAAAAGATTAAAGTAATTATTAGTTTGAAATCCAAAAAAGGTACTAACGAGATTATTGGTTGTTAAGACCTTTCAAATTCTCATTCCAATCCCTATTTCAATGACTATTTTTATTGAGAGAAACAAATGGTCATTATTGATATGGTTTGAGCTATGAGCTACTTCAAATGTAGGCGTAACGACAGAAATGTTCAATAGTCTCTCTTCGTTTGCTCTGACATGATTGATATTTTTGACAAGTTGAGTTAACTATCCGATTAAAAACAACAAGAATTAGTACAATTGTAGGCCTATGCCATCTAGCTCACTGGACTAGACATTTTAAGGGTGGATTAAACCATATGTACAGAAAATTTTGAAAGAAGTTTTACACCCACTCACATGTGTGGGGCTTACCGGAATAAAAAATGAAAAAAATACCCACCCACCCTGCATTGGTGTGTATCTGGTTTTCTTATGTGAAACCATGCTTGTGTACATGAAGCATTGTTCTTTAAGGGTTGAGCCGTTTCAAGTTTGGACAATGCAACTCACTTTTACACCTCTATATAGTTCATGTCTGCTACAAAATATTTGTAGTTGTTTATCACTCCACCATTACGAAGTCTAACTTATTATCTAACAAAGGTTGTAGTTTTATTTGTTTGATAATTGTATTTTCTACACTTATTCGGGTTCTTAAATATAGATACTTCGAAGTTCTTTTGACTAGATATGGCCTAATTCATTATATATTTTATTTATTAGGTGAAACTCGATGAATGGAAGAGAAATTGAAAAAAAAAATTAGCAAAAAATGGTGATATTCAAAGTATGGAGACTAAATTGTAGCATTCCAATAGTTGATCCAGACCACAAAATGAAGATTGAAGATGTTACATGTTCAATTGGGTGCAAGTAGAATTTAATGATCGAAATTGTGAGAGAAAATGATTTAAAAGAATTAAAAATCGAATTCGAGGACCAAAACACAAAGTTTGAAATGATGTAACTAGACGACTACCCATCTATAAAGCTAGACACATAAATCAAAGACAGAAGGCAAGATTTATACTCCGGCGATCGTCGAGGTTTTGCCTCTAGCAAAATTGGACCATTTCCTTTTTCTTCCAAAATTCTGCAGAGAAACCACGTTCTTGCACTATTTTTAACCTAATTTCACCTTTATAAATACAAAACATGGGTAGCTAATATGGGAGACCTCTCATATACATCTTATACTCCAATTCATATCATTGTTTGAGAGGATTGAAGAGCAATTGCAAGAAGTCATACAATTAAAGATTAAATCTTGATTTTTGGACATAGAAGAGAGTCTAAGTAGAAATTCATCAAGAAATCGTTGTAGAAATTCAAGATTAAAATATTCTTCTTAATCTTCTCAATATATCAAAAATTTGGGCGACATTTTTCCAATTAAACATGTTTTTTTTGTAATTTTGCGATGTTGGGCTAAATTTTCAATTACTAATATGTAGATGAACTTTTATTAAGAAGTTTTAAATATAAATTAAATATTTTGATGTCTAGTATGCATGAGTTTTTGGATGATTGTTATTGTGTTTAATGCTTTCAATCACTTGATCACCAATTAGATTGATTCGTAAATTTTATTAATTTCGAGAGAAACGATAAAATCGATAGCACTTATAACAATCATTGTAAAGTCCGATGGGAGATAGAGATATATTCTATGCTTTGCATGATTTCTATCGATATTCTAACGTTTTGAATGCATGTTTTATGTTCGCGTCTTTCATCGAGATATGTGAAGGTCACATGATGAGATAGATTTAATTGACATCGTTAGATATTTTTAATTAACTTAGGAACATTGATTAACAAGAATGCATACGTATTGTTATAATATTGATTTGCGTTGAAGATTGATTAATAAGGGAGATTCGAAGTTTTATACTATCATATCGAACTTTGCAAAAAAAATTATAAATTGCTCAATATAATAATTAGTTTAATTAGTTAGTTAGCATGAATTAATCAACAAAATTTGGTATTCGATTAAAGTTAAAATTAAATGATTCTCGATAAAGTATATAGTTCTCGTGGGAACGATACTTTATTCGTCACTTTATTACTTGTTCTCATAACGTACACTTGTGAAAAATCAAACGGATCTAGTTTTTGGTGCTGCAGTCGGGGACTATTGTATTTAATAAGTTTTAATTTATTCTAACTTTAATCTGAATTTTTATTGTTTATTAGTTTAGTTTTATATTAGAAAAAAAAATTGCAGTGCTTTTTCTCTTTCTTTTTCAGGATTTTGTTTGCAAAGTTTGAGGTACGTTGATCTTGCTCAATTTGGTTGAAAATTGAACGAACATTCAAATTGAGAAAAAAATAACAAATAGAAGCATGACAAAAACATCAAGTGGATCTAATGGTAGAAAATCTACAAAATCAAATTGCTGTTGGGATAAATGAAGTTGTAGCACATCCGATCGTAGCACGGGAAATGAGAATGAGAGATTGGTGGGGGAATAAATGGTTCCACCACGGGTAGAAAGCAGATCTAGTAAAACTTACCCAACATTTGGGCCAACTAATTTTCACTTAAGGACGGATGTAATCAATATGTTCCCAATGCATTGCAATACTTTGGAAGATCCATTAAAAATCCAAATGCTCACATTTCGAGGTTTCTAGACATGTGTGCAACAATTGAATATCCAGGGGTTTCTAGTGATGTAATTCGGTTGAGACTCTTTTTTTACACTTTGATAAATTCAGCTAAAGAATGATTGGACACATTTCCACCTCATAGCATCACCATGGAATGGTTAGAGTCGAAAATTCTTGAGTAAATATTTCCCACAAAAAAGAATTGTCAAATTGAGGGATGAGATCACTACATTCTCCCAATTAGATTCAAAATGTTATTTAGAGGCTTGGGAGAGGTAGAAGGGCTACTTCGTCAATGTCCACAACATGGTTTGTAAAAATGGCTTCAAGTTTAGTACTTCTAAATTGGGCTAGATTCAGCAACTAGGGCTAGCATTGACACACTCTCTCTCTCTCTCTCTCTCTCTCTCTCTCTCTGATGGGCCAATTACAAGAAGGACAGTGGATCAAGTCTATCAAATCATGAAGGACCTAACATTCACAGTGCACTTTAGCCAACAAAGAGATCAGGTGGAAAGAAAGTCACTGGAATACACGAAGTTGACACACTAATATCAATCTCAGCACAACTAGCAAACACTATCTCAAAGGTAAATAGTTGGGCAACCAATCAAACAGTGAATGAAGTTAAAACAGTTGGGCCAAGATACAACCATTGTAGTGAAAATCACAACAATGTGACCTGCAATGTGGGAAGTCCATTTGTTAAATCATATGAAGAGGTAAATTACATGCAAAAATATTCGAGGCAGCAGAATAATCCACACTTCAATACTATAATCATGGTTGGAAAAATCATCTCAATTTTTCTTGGAGCAATAATCAGTCATCTTAAAGTGCACGACCAGGTTTTCAACAGCCAGAAAAGAAGCCATCATAGGAAGAAGCATTTATTTGAATGGCTGAAGCATCAACTGATTTCATGGAAAGGACTGAAAAGACTTTGCAGATTCACGGGGCTGCTATCAAGAATTTGGATATTCAAATGGAACAACTGGAAAAAGCACATTTAGAGAGACTGTCGGGTGCCTTGTCAAGTGACACTGAGATAAATCCAAAATAGCAGGTAATGACAATGAGTGTTGTGGAGAATGAAAAAATTGGGGACTCACTTCTTAAAGCACTAACTCCAGTTCAGGAAATTACTATGCGAAGCGGGGTTCAACTTCCAAAAATCACAGTTAAGAGACATGTGATAGTAACTTAAAATGTACCTTCCACAGATGAGGAACAAGTGGATAAATCTAAACAATCAACAAAGTTAATTCCAGATCAAAAGTTAGAAGATAAACAAATTAAGGTAACGGTTACTATTAAGATATATGTATCTCATGTCTTTTTCCCTCAGAGATTGCAGAAAATGAAACCCAATGAGCAATTTGAGAAGTTTTGGGGATGTTGAGAAAGCTCCACTTCAACATACCCTTCATCGGTACCATTAGATAGATCTCAAGATATGCAAAGTTCCTGAAAGACATGATATCAAAGAAAAGAAAATTTCCATAATTTGAAGAAGTGGCATTAATAGAAAAAAGCAGAGCTAGGATGCAAAATGAATTGCCTCCCAAACTCAATGATCCAGAGAGTTTCACTTTACCTATTTCATTAGGCAAAGAATTTTTTTTTTAATATTTTATGTGACACGGGTACAAGTGTTAATTTAATGTCTTTATCTGTCTACAAGAAATTAAGACTTGGAGAAGTAAATGAAATAATGGTATCATTGCAGCTGGCCGATAGAAGCATCAAATATCCAAGAGACAAAGTTAAGTATGTACTCATTAAAGCTCGAACATTAATATTCCCAGAGGACTTCCTTATTCTTGATATAGAAGAAGATCAAAATATTCCAATAATTTTGTGTTGACCTTTTCTAGCAACTAGCCGAACTTTGATTGACATGGAAAAATGTAAGTGGACCTTAAGGGTGGAAGAAGAAAAAGAAGTTTTTAAATTATACTATCCAGCCAAGAACCATCAAACCTCGAGAAGTGCAAGTATATTGATGAACATGATTTACAAAGCTCCCAGAAGAGAAAATCTAAAGTTGGTGAAATTCCTCATCGATATAAGAACCGAGAGTTTAAGTTGTGGAGAGCAAAAAGAGGATATAAGGTTGGAAATTGCAAAGTATGCAGGGGGAAAAAATTCCTATTTGAACCACCATGATAATCTACTCTACAAAGTCTAGATAAAGACTTTAAATTAAGTGCTTTTTGGGAGCCAACCAATTTTTTACCCTTTTATTTAGTATGGTTTATGTCATTGCTTTACATGTAGTATATTACTGTGCATTTGTTTTAGGCATATTTTTATTTAATAAATAGGGTCATCATGTCTATATTTTAAACCTAGTAAAAGAATAAAAATATATTTAAGTCGGTATAAAACACACGTGGCACATTTTTGAATGCTCCAAAGAGTTAAAAAAACTGGTTATCATATACGCCATACTCTAGCTTTTAAACTAATTTTTGACACCTATATATGTTTTCTTTCAACTTTTAAAGGTCCAAAGATATCGAACGGGAGGAAGTTTAACAATATGAAGAATAGAATGAAATGATCCAAAAAGCTTATATCAAAATATCAGAAAAAATTCGAAGAGTACATTCTTCTTTTATTTCTGTCCCTTTATGACCTATATTAGACTTTAAGACATTGAACACAATATCTAATTTAAGTTTTGAGGTGAAAAAATATTGAATTTTTAGTTTTTGTGCGTGATTGTATATTTATTGCTTTATTATATATGAGAAAAATTAAAAAAAATTGAAATTTGTTTTCAGAAATTTAAAAATATTTTCTAATTTATTGTGTGTTCATGTGGATTAGATAGCTTTGCTAGCAATGATGAATATACTTATATTTATGTGTTAGTTTTTGGACTGAGTATGTTATACGCTTTGATTAATTGATTCTTATTAAATGACTGAAATTGTAAGAGAAAATGATTTAAAAGAATCAAGAATTGAATTTCGAGACAAAATGTAAAATTTGAAAGATGGTATGACTGAGCGATTGCCCATTATAAATCCGAGTGGTCAAAGCCAGAAGGAAAAATTTATGTTTGGGCAATCGCTCGAGTTTTAACTGGCGACTGCCCTAGCAACATCAGGCAAAATCAGGCAATTTCATTTTTCTTCCAAAATTCTACATGGAAGCCACTTTCTTGTATGCCTTTTGACCTAATTTCAGTTCAATAAATACAAAACACGGGCAACCAATATGGGAGACCTCTCATATACATTTTATATTCCAATTCACATAAATTCTTACATCAAAAGAAGGCAAATTTCAAAATTTTGTGAGAAGATTGAAGAGTAATTGCAAGAATTCATACAATTAAAGATTAAACCTTGATTTTTGATTAAAGCAGAGAATGCGCAAGTGGAGATTCATCAAGAAACTGTTGCAAAAATTCAAAATTTCAAAATTCATCTTCTCAATTTATCAAAAATTTGGGTGATTTTTTTTTCCAATTAAATATGTTTTCTTGTAATTTTGCAATGCTAGGGTAAATTTTCAATTACGAAGATGTATATGAATTCATATTTTGAAGTTTTTAATATAAATTAAATATTTTGGCATTCAATACGGATGAGTTCTTGAATAATTGTTATTGTGTTTAATTTTTTCAATTGCTTGATCACCAATTGGATTGATTTGTGAATTTTATTGATTTCGAGAGAAACGATAAAATAGAATTTATAGCAACTATTGTAAAGTCCGATATAAGATAGAACTATATCACTATACTTTGCATGATTTCTATAAATGCTCTAATGTTTTTAATGCATATTTTCATCTTTCATAGAGATTATGAAGGTCACATGAGTGGATATATTTAATTTGACATCGAGATATGCTTTTAATTAATTTATGAACATTTATTAACAAAAATGCATACATATTGTCATAATCTTGATTTACATTAAAGATTGATTAATAAGGGAGATTCGAAATCTTAATAAATAGTATCGAAATTTACAAAAGTTTTTATAAATTACTCAACATAATAGTGTAATAAGTTATTTTAGTATAAATTCTTCAACAAATTTATTATTCGATTAAAGTTAAAATTAATTGGTCCTCAATTAAGTACATAGTCTTTGTGGAAACGATATTTTATTCATTACTTTATTACTTGTTCGCGATATCGTACACTTGCGGGAATCAAATAGACCAATTCTATTTTTATATTGACTATTAAAAAGATTATACAGTATGTAATTTGGTCACCTATAAGAATAAGACGTTCAACTTCCTAAAACCCCATGTATTATCCGAAAATGGGATTTGTTTTTTCTATGAATGCAAAATTTTGATATACATTTACAAATTCTAAATCGTCCTAGATAATCCAAAACATATTTGATCCCTAGCATATAAGAAATATTTATTTAAATGTCGTATAAAATGAGGTTTTAATATATATACATATAGTGATGCTAGTAAAATAATTTAGGTAGTCAATTGTAAATTTTTAGACCAAAAAGTCAGAATTGTTTTAAAGAATTTGCATGGATAGCACCAAGCTTTGACGTGAACGACCTAGTTGTAAAAGGATAGACCGATAGAGGTTTAATTGTTTTCTAAAGAAACTATTGGGGATAATTCATTATTAGCCTTAAATGTAAGGGGGAAGTTGCAATATTGTCAAGAAACCTTCCGTTCCAATGGAAAACAAAACAAACAAAAAGTAATCTTCTGATCAAATAACCATGGATTCAGTTTTTCCATAGAACACTTCAAAATTCTATTCCAAAATCGATACATACGCAAATTTTCAATAACAATATACAAAAATAAAGAAAAAACCCATTGAGGAACCAGAAAAATTCTGCGTATACGCGCAACATAACCAGAACAGTAAGAGAAAATGGCGTCACTGGCAACCCATTTCACAGCCTCCCTCTTTCTATTCCCACTTGGAATTCGCCGTCTGCTTGGCTCTTTTTATCTGTATCTTAATAACCCATCTATTTACAGATCTAGATCATGGTATTTCTCGGAGCCCAAGTGGAAAAACTTTGATTTCTACACTCTTCTTGTAGTCCTTCCAGTTGCATCATTCTCCCAAATTTTCTTCTTTCTTGTGTTTCAAGGCCAACCCGCTTACAGAATTTCGTTCTTACAACTATCTCTTGTCATTTTCGTCTTCTGGGTACTCTTGATTTTGATCATTTTGAAAGAAAGTTTGGATCTTTCTGTTGTTTCCGAGAGTTTTGTGTTCATATTTGCTGGCATTGCATTTGTGATTGAATGTTACTTGAACGGGGATGGAATTGTAGGGCTTGGTAGTGTTGTATATGGAAAATTGGGAGGTTTGGCTCTCTTTTGCGCTGCATGTTGCCTGTATTTGTCGTTTAGGCCATCGGCATTTTTTGCTGATTCTTTGTTGTCTTCCGGTCTTGTTTTGAAAGGGACTTGGGTTCTACAAGTGGGATTATCGTTATACACGGATGCATTTGGTTTGAAAGGGTGTGCTAAGATTTCTGGGGTGGCCCCGACCAAGGGGGAGTCTAATGTCCAGTGTGAGCTTGAGGAGGATAGATTGAGGGGTGTGGCATTGATGAATTTTTTGTTTGTTGGACATGTTACAGTGGTGATGATTACGAGCTTTCTGTTGTTCGGATTGTTGCATCGTAATAGGAATTTGAGGTGTGGTGAGTCTAGCGGATCATTGCTGGCTGAGATTGGATCAGAGGGAATGCTGATGCGTCCGCTTCCTGAATTTGAAATGGAATGAGAAGTTTTGTTGCTGTTCTAAGATCTGGTACAAAACATTCACGTGTATTGAGTTGTTAAAAACTTGTTTATTTCTATGTTCAGATTGCTGTAGACTTTTTCTTTGTTTTTATACTTGGGGCATAGATTTTGAGAATAGAGAATTTTATTTATTGCATTAAGGCAATAGTTTAGCATTCTTTCTTGACATTATGCTGCTATATCTTCAGTATATCATTCCTATGCTGTCAGTGTTAAATGACTTGAACCAGATTCAAGGCACACAATATCGTTTTCAGGATATGCTAATGGAAGTTACTGCGCAACTGCCATTTTCTTCCTTTTAAAGGGATATATTTAGTTGTAAAATACAGGTCTTAACTGGCATATAATCAGCTCACAGAATAATTATAGTCTTGTCTCAAACTAGGTTGGTTCATGTGATATCTTTGACTGGACGCAGTAATGCTGATTTAGGAGTGTTGTATTTGAATATAATAACCAGATTCTAGTAGAAGTGTTTAGTCAAATATTAGTCATAGTTAAAAGTCTTGACTGGAATCAATGAAAGGAATCAGATAGGAATGAACATTTTGTTCTCTGTTTCTGATTTCCTGTTTCTTTTACTGTTTATAGCTGGGAGCAAGAGGTGGCTCTTTGGCTGGAAAAATTTTATCATCTTGCCTGATTGATTACGTTATTTCATTGTCTTTCCGCAATTTTGCCTCATTAAAGTTTTTGTTGCTATAAAAGCGTATCACTGTTTTCTGTTATGAAGTGAATAGCTGTTTTCTATGTTTCCAATTCTTGATGCAACACACAAGACAAGGAACTCACTGTGCATTGAAAAGTGCTTTAGCAAACTTGGATTGAATTGGTAACATATGCATGGATGTAAGATCTTGAAATCAAATGTTATGAAATTTCTGGTAGAAATACTGAAACATTTCATAGAGAGAGTGAAAAGTGAAGCTCTCCTCTCCCAGTCATTGGATATATTTTGCTTGCTTCACGGGAATAAAGGGTAAGTTGAATAACCTAGGTTTAGAAGTATATTCTTTTTTTTGATCTTAGTAGTTATGTATTTGTAATAATGACCAGAAAAGGTTCTGAAACCATATTTTTGTGCACTATCTGGATTATTCCAGTGCCTTAGATGCCAATATAAACTTAAAAGGAAACAGAAAGATGAAGGTTATTTGAAAATTTTCTTCACGTCTTACGGGAAGATCTTGCTCTTAAATTCAACTGACTTACAATATTGAAGTTTGCAGAATTGTTTGGACTTCTGGATATAATTACTTTCATTATTGCACTTGATATAGGCAGAAAACAATTTCCATCAGTATGTTGCTTGTGGAGTAATGGAGTAACTAGTGGGGAGATATGAGATGAGCTTGTATCTTCCATCAAACATATTGATGTTATTGAAGACAACCATTTTACTTCAGTTTGTATACCTTGTAACTGAAGAAAATTTGGGCATTGTTAACCATCGTCTGCGAAAACGATTGAACCCATGGATTTTTAATCTGGAACGAATTCGCTTGAGCTTTTTGCTGAAATTACATCTTCTCCTGAGGATTTTGGGTTTTGAGAATCTTGCAAACTTCCTTGCGTATTTAAATCCTACACCAGAATATTCAGCTTCATAATGGAGAAAGTTATTGAGGGAAGATGAAAGGACAGGCTAGCAAAATAATAGATGCCTGAACTGTGCCTACATGCAGAATTTATGCAGTAGATTGTTAGCCATACACAGCTTCCTCAATTTATTCTTTAGCTGAGTCCCTTTGTAAGTTTTGAAACTGCCCATTTCATCACAATCTTTGAAATGCAAAATAATTACACTCATACCTCGGACTTTATTCTTATTTTGTTCTTCTTCTTCAATTCCTGCATTCTGCAAGATCTGTAAGTTGCCAGGAGAGCGGCTCATTAGATATGCTAATCTTAGCAGTAGTGAGATCTCACATCTAAGGGGAGAGATGTAACTTCACATGCATGACTTCAGGTAGGGATTTGATTACCTCAACCAAGTTTCCAAGACGCATTCTCAGCCTCCGGTGTATAAAACCTCTAGTGCTCTGTTTAAGACTAAATATTAGTTCCAGGATGCAAGCCACTCGGTATTCTATAGCTTATGAATGTGCATTACCTTCACATGATATTTCACGAATGTATAGAAGTTCAGTAGGTTCCACACAGTCTTGTCTAGTTTCTTGCCTTCCACGTGATGGAACTTAATATCTTAAAGTGTCGTGGTAACAAGACTTGGATAAGTTGAACCAAAACCTTGGAATCATGGGGTAAAAAATGCTACGACTATTCACTGTTAATTTGTTGTAAAAATAATAAAAGTAACAATGTAATACCTAAAGAAACGAATCCTCCATTGGTGCTCAGATCTTCAATGGGTTCTCCTCTTAACTCTGGAGGTGGTATCGGCGACCAGATGCAATGAGGCGCCTTAGCACATGATCTAGTACTTCCAACAACCACAAGCTCCTGAGAGAAAATACAGTTAATGAAATAGTAGGAATAATGTAATCTCGTGAATCTAGATAAGATTAAAAGTAATTCCTTCTTGAGAGAAGCAAGAAAAAGTTTTCAATTTTTCCTTGTACAGTTTAGAAATTCTTACCTGAAAGAAGGCTATTGCAATAATCACATCTGTATTTTCTTTGAAGCGCATTGGGAATACTGCAGTGATTTTTGCTGGCTGTCAAGATGCGGATTTGCTTGCAGTCAGGCGATGAAAATTGTCTTCGAAGACTCTATAGATGTATCGAGATTGAGCACTTTATGGTTTGAAACTCGCTAAATTGCCATCTGTTTCTATTATTGTTCTAAATTTTTCCTTGGACTTTGTTACTGCTGTGAAACTTATTTAGTCAACAGTTGACAAAAATTACCTGTTTGATGACATAGAATGACTGCCCTGGATGATAAATGAGTTTGATTGGTTTATTTATTCCCTGAGATATTTCCTGAGAATCAACATTCCTTAACATTTCTTTCAGCTGTGAGCTCAGTATTACAGCTTGAACTGAGGAAATTTCTGTGATAATCTTTGTTGAGACTGAGATAATAAGTTCCAACAAAATAAATCAGCATCTAATATGTAGTCATTATTCTTCTCATATCAATATTTGGGAACAAATTATAACACCTCATACATATGAAAATATTGAGTATCATGTATAGAAATATTTCGAGTCCTTAGAGATCATTTCAATAAAGATGAGTGTTTTATTATATCTGTGTATCTATATTTTTTATTTTCCTCATGGGTTAGAGTCCATGCCATTGCAAGTTCTCAGAATTTCAAACCTTTCAGCAGTTTTACCTTCAAATTTCTAGGGAATCTGGACAAAATTTTACTTCTGTATTTATGTGATGAGCCTTGCTGAATTACTGCAGGAATTTACTTTTCGCTAGAGAATATAAGACTGAGCAGGGACAAATCTTAGCTTTCAGTTTTTATGGCAGCTAACTTGCCAAATCTGTAAAGTTTGCTGTTTGTAGCATTTAAATTGTTTATTGGTCTTACAGGTTCTTCTTTCTTATGTTGGCATTGGTTGTTGTC
>CAIGRB010090542.1:0-21049 GCA_903798255.1 Fraxinus quadrangulata | reverse complement strand
CCCACCTTTACCATGTGGAATTCTAGCAAAGTTCAGCCTTAAAGTTAGCTGATAGCCATCTTTTGGAGGCTCAATAATCTCCACAACATCAGGACAAATTCCCTTAACCATATCTAGAGTGTGGTTTGGAAGCCTGGATGTAGATTGCAATCCTTGAGATAGAAGAGGAATTGAGACTGACAAATAAGTTTGGTGTGGATCTGATGCTGAACACTGTTATACATTCAACATAATGATTAGATTCCTATTTGGCACTGAAATTCCGAGAAAAATGTTGACAAATCATTTAACTTATTAACCCCCTGCCTGGAGCAGATTTTATCCCTGCGTGAGAATTGATTTTCTTACCGTTAGAGCACACATTTCCATGGAGAGGTTAGATGGAAGTCAAAAACGTGGGGCCCTCCAACGACTCTATTTCTGCTTAAAATCGGATAAAAATTGGCTCCAGGCAGGGGCTAAATCTATCTGTATGATTGTTACCCCCATAAATCCCAACTTAATGTGTAACAAATTTTTGCATGTTTCATAGGGCTCAAGATTAACTGTCGTGCTTGCGAACTCCTATTAACTTCTTTAACTCTCTCTCTCTCTCTCTCTCTCTCTCTCTCTCTGCAGTTTAATGAGTCGAAGATGACTCCACAAATTTTACCTGAACATGGTATTGTACAGATCCAAATTCATGCATTTGATGATCAATCTCCATGGGCTTTTCTGCTCTGCATGAAAAATATAATAGTGACCATCAGAATAAGATTTCGAATAGTAGAGGATTGTTTGTTGAATTCATACATTTCATAGGTTGCTAAAAAGAGCAGAAACCCTGGGTTTTACAACTAACATTTTTGCCCATTTTATCAAAACTATATATTCGTACAAGTTTGCATAATTAAGAAATTGAGCAACTAGACTTTCAGCCTCCATAAGATATGAAACCAATGTATTTAAGAGAAGGGCATAATGTGGACACTCTTTTATCTGAAATGTGATTTATTTTTTCCAGTGGTAAATAAATCATGTTTTATTTTTTCTTGAAGATATTTGTTTCTTTTTTCCTTACCATCGACTTGAAGGATAAGAGATAGGTCCTACTTCCATAGGATCAATGTTGCTAACACTAAATGAATCATGGAATAGCATGTTTACACTTTCAGCACCAAGAATTGATAATCTACCTGGAAAACACATATCCTTGTCTGCTGAACTTATGGTGGCCCTTAACCCTTCACGAGACCCACATCCACTTACACAGCTGTTAGGATATCCCAATATATGAAGTTGCTTTATGCTTTTAGCCCATCGGTGTATAATGCGTATGGTGGTTTATGTGACAGATCCTTGCAAAATTTGCTTTCTTTTAGTCAAAATTAAGATTTTTTACTTTCTTGATTGTAAATGTATGGCAAGTTGAGATTGTAACTTTGTTTTAATAACACTCGTTATGGTTAGGAGCTTGATATGGATATTTTATGGACCCTACTTGTTCTGATTTTCAGATAAACAAGCATTAGAAACTTTCTGAAATTTTCTGTGTTACAATGTGCTGGGAAATACATATCATGATGTAAAATTTTATTAGTGTCATACTTTCAAAAGATTTTGATCGAAGACTGTTTTTACTGCTATTTCATTGATGCTATAAATTCTTGTTTTATGTTATTGACATCTTCATTTAAGTTAGAAATAAGAAATCTCAATTGAAGTTGAAGATGCCTGCTTAAAATTACCCCAGTAATGGAGAAACTTGTATTTGAATATTTCAGTATCTGAGGAGCTGAAACACTTTATTTTATAGTTACAGTGCTGTTTATTATGCTTCTACTTCTTGAAGATGTTAGTGTGGAGCCTAATTATACTGTACATTTATCTTCGACCACAAATCTTCCAAATGCTATATGAAGGATTCTTTTAGAGTTGTGTGTGTGGGTGGTGCGTGGGTGGGTGGGGTGTCAAGGGGTTCGATTTTCGTACTGTTTGTTATTGATAGAATTTACTATTAACAGAAGATAGTTTGGCTGAATGTCACATGAGTTTGATTGTGGCAAGCAGAATTTGGCAGAAGGAATGGTGTCATTTTGCAAATGAATTAGATTAAAGCACAGGATCTGCATATGTGAATGAATACGAGTTGATCTTCTTACCTGTATATTTTGAGAAGAATCTCCTTCAATGCTGGTGACGCCTTTTCAAAGCATGCCATTTTCGACTCTCTCTCTCCCTCTCCCTCTCCCTCTCTCTGTGAATTTGTATGTGTGTGTGAACATGACTGCTACATTTTGTGGGTTGCTGGTAGGGAGAGTGTAAAGACATTTTTGAGTGAAATTCACATTGAATGCTGCAATCATGTTTAACAAACTTTGAAGCAATGTACCTACCAATCACCATGGAATTCCTCTACGGCAATGCTTCAGAAGACAGCAAACGATAATATGTCACATATTTCTTGGTTGTGGTAGGTGAGCTAGGTTTGCAACGCTGTGAGACAGTTCGATCATCGATGTATAATCAATGTGGGTATTATAACTTTTTCTATTATTTAATACGATTTTGTGGGGAAAAGACATTATGATTGCTCGACTTCTATATGTACGTTTAACAAGGGAATGAGATGGTATAACTATGACATCTTATTATTTTTCTTTCTTTGTTAATCATATTCAATCAAACTTGGTATATTGTACTATATATCCTAAACGTTATGGATGTGTTTTTTCTTTGGCAAGTTAAGCTAATACCTAGGTTTCAAAAGCCGCAAGGCTGCGGTAAGGTCGAGTTTCAATTCTTACTAGCCTAAGCGTCCTAGATGAAGCCTATTACGTTGTTTCCTATTTTTAATATTATTTTAATTATTATAAGACTGTTAATAATTACTTTAATAAGATCATTATTTTATTCTAAGATTGTCAATAATTGTAAGTCAACATTTTTAGTAGATCGTTTACTGGCAAGCTTGTCTGGAGGTTTTTTTTTATCCAGTTAAGGATTTTCCTTCGTGATTATATTTGGTATTATTTACTTTTTATTGCTTTTGATTTGAATGTTTGTGATTGTTTAACCATAGGAATTATTTGAATTAATTACCTTAATTATTTAGAAACAATTAATAAGTGACTTGTTATTTTTAATTAGTTTAATTATGCATTTGGGTCTAAACTATTCGACTAATTTAAAATAACAAGTGGTATCAGAGCTTAAATACCATCCATGACCCAATAATGGTCTTGATGAGTCGATCACATTCTAATGTAGGAACTGAGGATTATATGGATATTCATGATGCTTATAACCAACTGTATAAGGAGACTATCAAGTTACATAAGTTAATAGGTTAGTCCTTAAGAAACCGAGCTTTATAGCTAAACTTGATGGTTGAAAAAGAGACATTAGAAATTAAAATTATCAAATGCACAACTTCAATATTTCTCTAGTGGATCTAAGATGCTTGATAATATGATGTCTGAACAAAACAGCTAGGAATATAGGAGATTTAGGCGATAATGAAACAAATTCTTATACTGCTTTTTCTACTAAAAATAATTGTGTACATATCTTTATCAAGCCTAAGGTAGAAAAATTTAAACCTAAAGTTACACTTAGGTTTATTTCAACGTGTTCAGCGGCGGACACAGGATTTCGAGTCAGCATGGGTGACCGTGGATCATCTACCGTTGTTATAAATAAAATATTAAGAGTCCAGTTAGATGCCCTTTTTTTTCTTTTTTTTTTTGCAAAAAATACATTTTGAAATAATGATTTGATGGAGAATGTGTGGTTAGAAATAAAAAAAAAGTTTTGGATTTGCATATAATATTATTTTATTGAAAAATGTGCGGTTGAAAGAAGAGAAAAAATGTATTTTGAAAAAAAAAAAATCAAACAATGTCTAAATTTTAAATGTAACAATTATTTTGTTCAAACTGAATATATAAAAATTTGTGATAAAAAATTAACAATATTCACCAAATGATATTGTGATCAAGTTTTGTATAATTCAAAGGAAGAGCACGGATTTGAATTTTTATAATTACATAAAAATCGATAATATGTAACATATATTATTCTGGAAAATTTAATATCAAAATTCATCAATGGTCAAGCGTTCAATATCTTATGGACGGGGTCTCGAGTTCGAATCCCTTCCCTTATTCCATTTAATTTTGGCGAAAATTGTAGAATTAAACATATTTCAACAAGATCTAACTACTCTTATTAGATTATTGACTAATCAAGTGAGTGACTTAACTAATTTAATGACTCAATTGATTAAAATTACATCTTCTTTTAAGAATATTTGGGTTAAGAAGAGTGAACTCATAAATCAAAGTAATAATATCAGTTGCATAATTGTTCACATTGCTCTTCATGGTAAGAGTTTATCTATACTTCATTGATTTGACATTTAAGTGTATGCATTTGCTTTATTCATGCACTCTATACTTTTTCCTTATTTGTTTTTGTTTTGTTTTGCATTAATTTTTATTAAAAATTTAAAAATCTGAAAAAAATAAATTGAAAAAGAGAAAAATGATTTTTCAATTAATATTTTTTGCACATGTTAATTTTTTATCAAGTAATAACATAATTAATGAATAGTAAATAAGGTTTTCATTAACTTTATTTAGAGAACTTATTTGGCATACTCGATATATGTTACTACATGTATCATCTACACTGTACACATTAAACTCTTATGAGTGAGTTTTGGCTATGTGTGTGAAAATTGGGATGTCGATCATGTGTGTAGTGGGTTAATATTGATTATGGAATGACCTTTATGACCTAAACTTTTATATATTCTCCTTAAAAGAAAAATTACTATTGAGTTTCAAAGAAAAATACTTGAATTTTATAAAAATTGTTAGTTATATCTTAACTTTTCTTCGTAGCTTATTTTTTCGAATAATTAAGTCCATTGGGTATCTTAAACCCGGTACCTTATATATCATCCAATTTTGAAGTTATCGGGCTAAAACTCGTTACATAGATTATTTGGGTGTGTTTGTCTCCCATTATTGGGAGAAAATGGAGTAATAAATAGTATTTTTTTAAGAATGTGTCATTGAAATTTAAAGTAACTTTATTAATTTGTGTGTAAAATATTTTATTGGGTGAATATGTGGTGGAGAATTTTACTGTAATAAATAATTTTTTAGATTAATGGTAGACAAATAGGGCTTAGTTAGTTTAATAAAGAAAAGTTTGTACATAAAATAAAAAAATAATATATGCTCACAAATAGGGGGGAGAAAGAAAATTCTACAAAGAAAAATTAATTATGAGCTTTTGGTTTAAAAGGTCCTAATAGTATTGGGTTTGATTTCATACTTAGAGGAGTATATTTATTCACCAATGATCCTTTGCATGTCTTTTATCACCGCTATAAGATTTTGAAACTTGCTCACATGAGATTAATGATACTTTTCACATGTGTAGTTTATAAAATTTACTCTAATAGGTTTAAAATAAGCTATGTAGGAAAACTTTACTTTTTTAAGTAAGCAAATTAACTGTTCATGTTATTATATATGAAAGAACAATTTTCTCAAAAGAAAGAATTTTTTTCCCATCACATGTTTTGCATAATTAATACATGCGCAAATTTGTTTTCACTCATTCTTCTCTGTATTATTCATGTTTATATCACTATTTTCCCTTTGTTATACGAGACAAAAGGAGGAGAGATTAGTATTAATTTCAGAGAATTGAGTATTTGAGTTAGGGAGAGAAATTGTGATTGGATATGAGTTAGTGAGAGTATCTAGCAATTTTTTTCATATTGATATTATGCTTGATTTGGTGCTTTCCCTAATATCGATATAATATTTTGAGTTACTAACTCGACTTTATTAGTTGTCAATTTCCATTTGCTTTTTACGTGGTATTGTTGTTTCTATATCTTTCAGAAAATAGGTTGATAGGATGGTTGAAGTAAATTTTGGCTATTAATTCTTTGGGTAGTTTTTAATTTGATTTTGACTTTGAAATACATGATTTTGTCACAGAATACCAAAGGGGAAGATTGTTAGGCCCAATTTTGTAATTAACAAAGTTAGCAATTTCCAATTTCTAATTGGTAATTTTCTTAGTTAAAATCATGTCCTAGTTAAATTATATTAAGAGTTTATTAAGTTATAATCAAAGTCAAAATAGTATTTATTAAGTCCAAGTTATAGCAAAAATAGTTTAATGTTGATAGAGTCCAAAAACAAGTTAAAGAAATACAACAAAATAACGAAGATTCGGACTTCAAGAAAGTAAAGCAAAATTTGGACCCCAAATTGTTAACTTGCCGCCCTATTGGTGCTCGAGCACTGAGAACAAGGAGGCTGTTGCTCGCTTGGAGTGAGTCTGCGCTCGAGTGGCGGATCACCGCTCGCTTGGCGTTGGCCTAGCGCTCGAGTGGCAGTTCAATTCGAGGAACAATGAAATTCGATTTTAAAGCTAATTTTGAGTTCATTTTTACCCCCTAACACTACCGATTATAAATATGCATCTATAGGTCTGTCCCAAAATGTGTTGAATCATTATTTTTCCTTAGAAATTTTTTTGTTGAAGATCATAAACACATTGCATTGATTCTATTGATTCAACCCCAAAATCTTTGTTCATATATTTCATCCCATGTATTGATCCTTCGTAAACATTGTTGTAAGTTAAGGGTTTGGTCTTTGAAATCCCTATACATTTAACAATATCTTGTATCAATCTAAAGATCAAAACATAAAAGATCATTTGATCAAACACCAAAATAAAACCCTACCTTCACCAATGAGCCTTCAGAGTTCTGGAGTTTTGGAAAGAGGTACTTGGTGTTCCGACTCTCGAGAATGATGTTCGTCCTTGTTGATCCATAAGGAGAGAGAAGTAGTTCAGAGTTGCTTGGAAGTGTAGGTCGCACAACCAACAGAGTTCCTTGGTGATTTACAAGTTAGGAGACCAAAGTAAGCTAAGGTTTAGTGGTATTTGGACTAATTGTATGTTACCTTTTCCCCGTTAATCATTTATTGACAAGTTTACTCGGAGATTTTTTTTATCCAGTTAGGGATTTTTCTCCGTGATATTGGTATTATTTACTTTTTATTACTTTTGATATGAATGTTTGTGATTGTTTAATCATAGAAATTAATTGAATTAGTTGTCTTAATATGTAGAAACAATTAATAAGTGACTTCTTGTTTTTAATTGGTTTAATTCCACATTTAGGCCTAAACTATTTGGCTAATTTAAACCAACAAAACTAATTTTAGGATTGGAGTTCCTTCGGGAAATGTACATAGTTGTTTTTTCGTATTTTTGTTCTTTGATGATGAATGGGAGTAGGTAGTGCGTCATCCTACATTTGTCAAGAAATTGGGCGAGAAGAGCATCAAAAGTCATTTAATTTGGTATGGGCTTTATGCAGAATAAACTTTCGTTTTTGTACACACTTCAATTAGAAGAGATTGAGCAGGCAACTGTTTCTATCCCAAAACCTATGAGAAAGCTTTTGAAGGGATTTGAATATGTTATACCGAATGAATAGCCAAATCTATTGCCATTGAGAATGACAATCGTTTATGAAATTAAGTTATTTTATGTGTCAAGCCTCCTGTTAGGGTGCCCTACAGATGACTAAACAAGAGCTTGAAGAGCTTAGGAAACAATTGGTAAAAATACTGGATTGTGGGATTATAGTGTAATCATCGTATTCTATCTTTAGGGTTATTTTCAAAAAAAATCGATGATTATTTTTAGATGTGCTGTGACTATCGAACATCGAACAAGATGACGACAAAGAATGTCAAGGACATTCACTATGCTTAGCTCTTTCACCAAAGAGGTCACGAAATAATATTAGGTTCAGATCCTACAGTCTTGATGCGTTGAAAAAGATTGGTAAATTGGAATTGATAACGTCTCTTGCAATTGCAGTTTTCTCAACTACAATTGTATTTTGTAAATATTACTTGTAATATCCTTTCAGTTGTAAAAGAATCATGTTGTTTGTAAATAATTATTATGATTCCTCAACTTTTAAAGGCTTATTACTGTGACTTAGAGTTTTCTTACTTTCGTTATTATAAGGAGTAGTTGGTATTCAAAATCTAATGTCAAGTTTTCTAGTGTTTTCTCGTACAACGACAATTGTAATTTACTACTTTCGTTAATCAATGAACAAGCTATTTTTAATGTACTCATATTTTTTGTTGTAAAGCTTTCTTTAATTATTTTTCGTCCTAAATTGACCTAAGAATAGGCTCAATGTAGTCAAACGGAGCATATTACTATTGTATGATGCTGTTTTCTGTGCTAGAAGGAAGACGCCCTGTGATAAGTTGGCTTAATGAAGGAATGCAATTTAAAACAATATAGAGATGACCGAATCTAGAGTCTAAACATTTAGAAGGACTTTGAAGAGATTTGCAAAAAGTCTTCGATGTTGTAGAACGTTATGGAGATGACCAAGTTTAGAGCCTTCCATAAGGAAACCTTGTTGGAACATTCAAGAGAGATGTCCAAAATGATCCGTATTATATGGAGACTTGTAACGAATACTCTAGAATGTATCCTTGTTTTCTAGAAAGTTAATATTAACAATTATACGATCAATCTTCACCATTCATTCTAAGTGGAAATAGTATAAATAGATTGTATCACATTTTGTAAATAAATATTAATGCTAGAGTTATCCAAACTAGAGCGAGCAAAGTGAAAGCTAATAAGAGAGGTTGTGTAAGGACTAGTAATGTTAATCAAATTGTAACAAGTAAATGACTAAAAAAATCTTGACTTTGACTATTATCAAGGCACACTCTTTTTTTCAAAAACCTGTCTTTGCTCGTGCAATGCATGAGTTGGGTTATTTTGAAGGCAATGTTACTGTGTTAAATGCATTGGATTATCGTGAATTACATCATGTCTTATACATTTCAAAAAAAAAAAAAGAAAAAAAAAAGGAATAGCTCTAGCATAAAACCCTCACAATGAACTAAGAAGGAAAAAAAGTTCTGTCAAAATTACATCTCCTATCCCGTACATCACATGAGAATAGCTAGATCTCTTATCAAACTAAATTGAAAAAAATGATTTCACACGAGGGTGGAAATCAAACTTTGTCAATAGCATTTTTAGAATAGAAGAAACGACACATTTATCCTTCATTTTATAGCTTCAAATTATTTTTTATAACTATTAATGTTAAGGGTGAGATGGGAATTGAATTTTTTTTTTGGCTATTATACTACCACAGCAATTCGAAAAAGTTAAATCTACTACTTGTTGACACATCGCTAAAGAGGGCCCATTTGGACAGAATAGAAAGCAAAATGCAGTATTTTAATTAGAGGTGTGTCAGAGATATTTTTAGGGAAAATTAGGCTCATTACTCCTAAAAAATAAGAAATTAGAATAATACTATTAAAACTAATTAAAATGTTTAATCCCGTAATTAATACGCCCAATCCATATCCCCTCAAAACCCCAAAACAACACAATATTCACTGCTGATTAAAAACAAAAACCTCAAAATCGCCACAAAATCCACGACTCAAGTTTCTTCGTATAAAAAAGAAAGGACAAAAAAACCACCGCCAACTAGTGAATCATTCCATGGCAGCTTGATATTCCCAATTGTTAGCTATTTCTCCCCCTTGTAGACTCTTTTTTCAAGTTTCGCTTCTCTCCTAACTCTCAAGTTGTATTGTGTGTATCTCAATGTGTGGAAACCTTCTCAAATGCCTCACTTCTTGTATTTATACTTCCCCTCACAATTTTCCCGAATTTGGAGTCGCTAGGCTTTTTATGGGCTAAAATTATGTGTCTTAGATACAAAGGGAAAATTGCAGTCGCGGTCCCAAATATTTTATTTTGTTGCAGATTACACCCAAATCTTTAATTTTTGTGGACGAAGTCCCTAACCTTTACATATAATTACAACGTTGGTCCATTTCACGCATTCCATCCATAAAACTGTCAGTCGACGTTGAAATAAAATTTTGATTCAAATGACAACTTAATTGATGGGTAAAATTGTCAAAATAAGTTATCTAAAAAAATATTTGTATTCTTCAATTCTTCAATCTTTTCACAGTTATCACATTCTTATCATCGATAACTATCCGATCAGATAACAATCAGATCTGATTTATTATAATAATCGAATCGCTAAATTATTTTTATGATATGTTATTTGTCACTAAAATAAAAATAAATAAATAAATAAATTACATTGTGATTGAGGTTCTCTAAAAAATGATCCTCTTGCCCCATATATAGACTTTCAAATACCTATGGTCTTTAGCATTGACATAAAATTCTTGAACTACTGGTATCAACTCCGATTTTTTCTAAACAACCCCAACTATCGACTTTGAATTTGCTCTTTCATGAAAAGTTAAAGATTATCAAAACCTCATTCCAAAATACAACTCTTGTGTACTACCATGTCTTGATATCTCTTCTTGCCTTTGGCACTCAAAAATTTACTTCTATCATAGTCTATCATCTAGAAAAGCAATACTTTAATTACTAATATGACGATTCACGTATGACTTTTACAACATGGAAACAAGAATAGTACTTGGCAGACAGTAAAGCTACAAATTGCATCATTTTAAACCTAATGTTCAAAAAAAAAAATTACCCATTTACAATTAAAGAGTGCTAAATAATTCTAAATGAAGCCAAATCCAAAACAATTGATGAAGCTATAAGCCAGATTTCATTTTTAGAGCTACAACTAACGAGAATTTAAGAAGTTACAATGTCACAATCTATTATCAAGGCTTTAAGTTAAGCAGTATTTTATGAATTACTAATATAAACCAATCACGTATGACTTTCACAATATGGTAAGCAATAATAGCACACTGCAGATCTTGTACTACAAACAATAGAACCCCTAAAAAATAGCTTTAGATTTTGTGAAACTTACCCTTAGAGAGAATAGTAGATTGACCATTGAGTTGCTCTTTAAGACCTGAAAACATAAAATCGAATTCAACTTCGAAAATACTCAATAAATTAAAAATTTATTAGAGATGAAATTAGACCTTAGCGGCCCTGGTAAGACTATCTCTGCTCTCACCGACGATATACTGTACTTTAATATCTCTCGTTAGGTTTGGCAAATTCTTCTCCTATGCCCCAAATTTCTCGAAACATACAAAACAAATATTAGGCTTACCTCACCTTCTGTACAGAATGTGATGGAGGCGGAGGCAACGATAAGCCCATCAGCCTCCGCACTACAACCGCTGATGAAGTCTTGTGTATACATACATACGTGTGTGCGTGTGTGTAAGGAGGGAGGATTACCTTGAGATTTTCTTTGGTGTGGACAGAAAAAAGTACTTTTGAAGTATGAAATGAGTGAGAGCAAAAGACAATTTAAGGAGATATTTCATGAATCAGTTAATGAACGGTATAAACCAAAACATGCATTTTTAATTTTACCCTTTCGCTTCATACTATATTTGAAAATACGAATTTATTTGTTTCTAAATGATGAATTCAATTCTAATTTCTACACATACAAGTATGCATGGAAAAATTAGTAAAACTCATGGTGAAATCAGTTGTGAATAAGTTAATGAAATTATTGATGCTTTGTTTTATGCGTGAGCGGGTTATCGTGGGTCCATGGAAAATTTTACCTATCTGCATTTGAGCCATATTATGAAATGAAAGACTACGGTAATGGTACGTGAAATATCTTTATATTTGCAATGATTTGGTTGTTTTGGAGTTATATTTCACAAAAGATGGAAAACTATAGGTGTTGAATATTTTAATGAACTTGATTGAAAAATTATTAATATTTCAAATATAAAATTATTAATTTAGAGAAAAAAAAATTATTATTATTATTATTATTATTATCGAGTCCAATATAACCACAGACGGTAAACATGTATTTCATACATTTGTATTCAAGGATCGAAATGAATAAAATTCGATAATTTTTCCATTAGTCCAACTCCTTACAAACGTTGGAATATGTTGAATAATATAAGTATTGTTTAACGAAGGTTTAATATTGTATGTCATGTAGCACGACTATCGATAATTTTCATTATAAATAATATTATTCGTTAAAATAATATGTAGAAATTCTGGACCGTTTAATGTGCCTGACTAGTTGTCTTTCACGATTCCTCCATTTCCACTTTAGCCTCCCCCGCAGACATATTTTTAGCATCTTAGTGAAAATATATTTCCACTTGCAAATGGTCTTTTGACCGAATAGTGGTTGAAGAAATTGGAGGGTAGATGCCACTTTTGAAGATTTCAAGCAAAGACTAAATTTCAACTTTTTACACCTTAATGTTTGTTGAACATCGTGTCGTACGATGTGCATCTTTAGACTAGTTCTTGAAAATTCTTTATATGATGGTTAGCAATATTGCAATCAATAAAGCTTAATTACTTTAAAGTAACATTAATTGGTGACATTTGAACCATTTTATCCACAAAATTCCAAAAATTAAAGAAGTCGAGCATGTCTTATATACAAAATACAAATTAATAAAATGGCAAGACAATAGAGTAATATTATTTCTCGATTTTCACCTTTTGCCAGTCGTTAACTAACTAATTGACACATCTTAATTAATTTGCGATCCTTCGTTGCAAGCTTTTTTTTATTATTTATTTTAATTCAATATCAATTGAAATATAAGAAAATATATATAATTATATTTATAAATTTTCGTCCCCTTTACATGGACATGTATATGAAAAGACCATAAAACAAGAAAATATGAAATGTGATCCTAGAACTAACTTGGATAGGTCAGTGAACAACCATTAATGCAAATGGTCAAGTGCAGGATATCGCATTGTTCAGTTGTTTTGATAATTGACGTTCTTAAATTATTCGACATTTTTTCTCAAGAAAAATCGAACTCATTATCATATACAAAATTTTAATATCTCTATGAAAACTGCAAACATACAATAATACATGAAAAACAATCAAACATTAGTTAACGGTCACGCATGCTTTATCGGTATATCTATATTGCCTATTGAAATTTATGATATTAGTAACTAGAGTTAAAACACATATTTCACCTCTTAGTATCAATACAGTACTCAACTCATTAAATTTACCGGCCTAAAATAAAAAACATGCAACGCATGACAATTTTGCATTTGAGTTAGAAAACTTTGCTCGAGCGAAATTTGGCTCAATTAGATCCTTCAAATTTATTGTTGCTCTCACTAAATTTTCGCATTAGCGTAACTTTTTCCAACTCTCGACACAAACATAAAATTAACAGACACTGAAGTTGTCAATTTAATATTTCTAAAATTTTTGCTTTAATAATATTTCTCATATTAGTAGTTTATATTAATGCAAACAAACAACTAAAACAAAGCATTCGCCAGTAAAATAATGGAAAATTCATTACACAAGTGAAACTCTCTCTCTCTCTCTCTCTCTCGCTCTCGCTCTCGCTCCCTTAGATTTCAGGGGTTTCGATCCGTGTCTCTATTTGTTGGCTTCACATTACTAAAGATATCAATTGCTTTTATATTTTTAAAATACCTAAAGAATACAGTTTTTTCATTATTTTTTTGGTTTAATTTTCTAGGCTGTCAAGAATCCTATGATCTTTGTTATTTACTTATTTTTGAAAATCTTCAATGTGTTTTTCGGGTTTCTTTCGAAAATCTATACAATTCTACGTTGCTGAAATATTCTTGAACTGATCAAATGGTTTCCGATTAGTCTGAGTCGGACCATGAGTTGACTTTCTTGATTGCATCCAGTTCTTAACGATTCACTATCAAAGATCGAAACTTCAAATTTTATTTTTTTTGGATGCTTAATTATCGATTTTGATTAATAGGTTCTTGTTTTCGGGTTAATTATCGATAAAAGATTCTCTCTTTCTTGATATTGATAGTCGAATATAGATCTTTGACAGCACAGTTTCTCTCCATGGATATGAATGGAAATGATGTTAAGAGTCATAAAAATAATACTAAAATTGTAAATAGTGTGGAGTCTCCAAAGGTTGTTTTGAATGAGAAAATTGAAGGAGACGACGAATCACGGACATTGTTGCCATCCAAGAAAGGTGGGCTGTCCAAAAAAACAGGGAAACCTAGTAGGAAAGTGCAGTGGTTGGATAAGAATGGGGCTAAGCTTGCTGAGATTTTGGAATTTCAACCTAGGTAGTGAAAATACTCTCTTCTTATTTGTTTCTGCGTAATGTGGTTGCTTAATTTTGATCGAAATTGAGGAAATTTGATTTTCAGATGTGATTTGTACTTGTAGGAAGTGGGTTTGTTGTTTCAGGTGCTTAGTTTCATTCTTTTGATTTGGTCTTTTAGTTAGTTCTAGAGTAGAAGTATAAGGTGATTATATGAATATGAAAGTGCATATTGAATTGTAGCATGTAATGAACAATTGATTCATTGTAGAATGTAGAACAACAATCGTGCAATGATTTATCTTCTGGACCCAATTTTTTTGTGTTTATTAAGGAGATGACTTGTTCATGAACTCTTGCATTGATAAGGAGTTCTTTGTTGACAATCACATGTAATTGAGGACGATGACTATATGTAATTTTAACATAAGAATTCATAATAGTGGTTAGGGGAGGGGAGGATAGAGAAAGGATAGATAAACGGAAGACAAGGAAAGAACATTATTATAAGGAACATGGGTGGCCATAGGGTGCATTGTTGTTATGCTTATGTAGTGTAAACATGTGTAATTCTATCAGCTAGCTAAGCTAATATTAGAAGCATGAATTTGTTGGGATGCAATAAGTGATCTTATTCTTGGAATTTTAATGCAAATATTCAACTTCTTAATCATGTTCTCATAGCTCTATTTCGTTATTCTTATTTTAGGTTCTATTCAGTAAATTCTGGGTCGGAGGAGGTTATAATTTAGGAAGCAGGTCAACCTTTTTTTCCCCATTCTTGCATTGCCCTTGGGATAAATTTCTTTAGGTTGACGGACCAGTCAGTTGTATAAATTCTTTTCAAAAGCAGTTTTATTTTTCTTTTTACAACAAATTTTGCCCTGGTATTAAAGGTTGTATATGAAGATAATTTATTGATAAGTCTTACCCCTACTAATCTATCTTCAGAAGGCTATCATGGGAGGAAGATGGATTAGGACTTTGATGGGATGATACAATAGGGCATAATTTAACTAACTGAAGCCTCTATCTAAATCTCTTTATTAACACACAATTCTTAGAGGTTAGCAAGTCTCTAAAGAGTCTCCATTTCATCAAGTTTCCTATAATGTGCTACAATTTATGCCACCCTGCCCCATGCCTTGTTGGTACTTTTGAGTTCCAAATATTTCCTTTGAGTTTGAAATAACATTAGAAGCAGATATCATGTTGTTCAAATTCATATTGCATACTTTGAATTGATTTTTATGGTTGGATCTGATTGCATGCCTACCATTACAATTGATTATTATGGTTGGATATGATTACATGTCTACCATTACATTATAACTACTTATTGCAGTTAAGAGTTCATTAGAAACATGTAATATTATGGTCATATTGCACTTTTGTTGAGAGACAATTTCACTGATATAAGATTCAGTAACATTTAGATTGAAAAGATCGATACATTTATCTCTCAGTTCACATGGTTTTTCATTTGCAGTCGCTTTTTTCTCCTAGAAAATTCATTATCCTTTATCTTAATTCAGTTTGAAATGGATCTCATATATTTGGAATTACAAAGGAGTACTTATGTTGATTAAATCTCTTTCTTGAAATATCATTGGATACAATTATTTTTACACATCATGTTCGTGCCTGAGTTCTCTTTAGTTTGTATATTATGAAGCAGTTCCGCTTTTCCTAAAATTTGGCACCTTAGAATGTATTCATCCCTCTGTAACTAAAACATCTTTTTTCTTTATTTGTACTTCGTATTCTTCTGGCTGTTATCTTTGATTTGGTATTTGGTAAATATTGAGGTGACATTTGAGTACCCACTTTTTCCTTTTTGTTCACTTGTGCTGTCCAAATTGAATGTCTCCATTTTCTTTGTAGGGATGTCTCAGTTTATAGTTCTTTTCCTAAATTGAACTCCTCTTGAATTTCTTTCCTATAAAAACCCATCATTGTACATTTCCATGTTAGAATGCTCTCACCTCATGTCGGGCTTTAAGGGATGAAATTGGGTGGTACAAAATATATGCATGTTCTTTCACTCCTACATCAATACCTTTGCCCAAATAAATGTAGGCTTTCAATATGGGCAGGAAGATGATGTCTTTGGGTTGCACCAAAACTGTCTGATTTATTTTGGACGTAGTTCGGCATCGTGATAAACTGAAACTTCAATATACTCAATATGTATATGATTTATTTTGTAGGCAGTAAGGCATCTTGATAAACTAGAACTTCAATAAGCTAACTTCTGTTCCCCTTGGCTTTGCATGTTAATGTAGCAGCAAATTAAGACTTTTATCTTTACTTAAAACAGCCTTTTACGTGCCATTTGTTGCGCTATAATGCTTCTTTCTCATTTTTGATTTGACATTTTTTAATTAACTCAATATTACCTCCAATCTTAGGTGAGATTGTTGCTATTCAGCTTAAGGCTATAATTTGGTAACCTGTTGTAATAAACTGAATGCAAGCTAGTGTCTGAAATCTCGTTAGTTATGGGGATGAAATGACCATGGATTCATTTGAAAACTAATTTCATTTTTTTTGAGGAGGTTTTTGATTTAAATATAGAGGTATAGATCGCAACATTTTACCCTAAGCATCCAGTATTTCAGGAGAGTTAGAAATGCGGTTCCAGGCACTACAGTTTTCCACTAAAGATGCCATTTCGGGTAACAGACATGCTTAAAATTTATTTGACCAGTAATATTGGTTACAACTTCAGAATGATATGGTTAGTTATAATGGGCAAGGCTTGATAACGCTATCTGGTATTTTTTTTTTTTTTTTGTGGATAGTTAATATTGTGTTTTCTCTAGTATTAGAGTAAAATATACGTCTGAGAAAAGACAACCTACATAGCAATGATACTTTTGATTCCATCATGGACTGTTGACTAGATTATTATATTCAGATTTATCTGTTATTCTGTCCTCACTATCGTTCATTTTCCTTGCAGCGATATGAGTGACTCAGAAGAGGAAGATTCAGATTCTTGCATCTGTAGAATAATGTAGATCATGTCACTAGAACATCTTCCTGGTAGTTATCTTGGATCAGTCGGAAGTTAATCTTATATGACACTCATACTGAAGATAAAGATGAAATTTTTCAGCCCAGTGGATCCGTTTCTCTTATGACATGTTTTCTTGTTACGACATCAATTTGTGGAATTCTGAAGGAGTCGTGGAATTAGCAATACCAAATCTGGTTTTAGTTCGAGATATTCGGTGTTTGGAGCATATCAATTCCGTTACTTCGTGCCAAAAAGCAGATAAAAGACCATTGCAGCTTCCTTGAAACTCGGAGCCTTCCCTTTTTCTCTCTTCCCCTTCGAATATCAGTAATGTGTATATGTATAGTACTTACTGAGCATTCGAAATGCTTCTATATTGTCATGTTTTCACCTCATTTCTGCTACTTTTTATGGTTGATTATTGTCGTCTGTATCGAACTGAAATGGATCTGGATTGTAAGAAGGTCAAAAAATTCTTCATGATATCAGTATCTAGCAATGACACTGTTTTTTTCTTTTTCAGTATTTAAACTTCGATATTTTGCCATTTCATTATCAGCTAAAATATTTGGTTCTACTTATGTTTGAATTTGCTTTGATTAGAACTGAATGGCATTCTGCATATACTAGAAGAAGCTCTTGTTCGAGATCGAAGAGGGAGGGGTTGCTTAAAACTGACATAGCATATCGTAGTTGCTAATGATGTTTTAATTCTTCTCGTTTTATTTAGCAGTGAACCGAATGGAGTGGTGAAAAATGATTTATATAGTTCTTATTGATGAGATCAAACATTGTAATTCTGAAAAGATATATCTCCCCCAATCCATGTCTAATAAGGTGTTACAAACAACAGATCCTTCTTACCACGATACAGAAATCACCAAACACAATAAGCCACCGAATCACTAGTCGAAAAAACTCCTAAACAAAAGAAAACAAACCAAAGCAGTTGCTGATTATTCCACTGTGTGTGAAGGGAAATACAAACAATATCTTCTTGCAAATCTCTGATAACATTCTTCATTCTTTTTATCGATTATAAGTGCCTTCTTGTAATACAAAACGGAGCAGCATATTAGAATAGCTGGTTCATGTTATTGCACTGATGTTCTTGCTTATAGCCTCATAGTTTCTGCGTAGAAACCAACCAGTTTGAGAGACTGGCATCAACTGGCACTGTGAGTTGAGATATAGTAACGAAATTTGTCTTAGGTTTAGGAAAATAACCGGGATCTGTAGTCGAGGGAATTTCTTGTTCTTTCTCTACCATGATATTTCCCTTTTGGCGCTTGAACTGTGATCTTGCTTGAGCTTTAATTGCTTTCCACTGCATGAGATTTTCGACTGGATTGAGCACACTCCTGTCTCGAGTTTGACAATTTGATTCAAGTCTCTGGACTTCTTTATTGGAGACATCAAGGAATGGCATAGGACTATTGTTTCGTTCTATGGCCATTTGAGCATTTGTTACTCCATAATTTGATTTTGTATCTGCGGAATTCAATTGCCAAGAAGAATCTTCTTGGATTTTCGATTCATCATCACTTTCATTATTGCTATGATGATCATCCAATTCTTGACAACTATCATAAATATCGTCGTAATAGAAATCACTTTCCTCTAATTTTATGTCATCCTCTTCATCGTCATAGCCATCTATGCACTTCTGGTATCTGTAATTTTGGGGGTACGATCTGATGCTTGATTCTAATGAATCCTCTTCACAGCGCGAAACAGGCAGGTTCGTCTCCTCTTCACCCTCTGAAAGGTACGTGTCATAATTTTGTATTGGTTCATACGCCTTGACATTCAAATTGAAGCTCACTTTCTTTTTGATTTTCAACTTTGGTGCCTCTTTTGGTTTTTCTCTACAAAAATCAAAGTTAATAACATAGATTAACATATCCCAACATATTTATAAAGGAATGAAATTCGAAACCAAAAGTGACTCACTTGAGCTCAGAATCTGAGGTGATGGGCTCTGGTTTTGTGTCAAGTTTAACTGTGACATCAGAATCTAGAGGCACATACCTTCCACGGCCCTGGAAAATGTAAGAAACAAATGCATTAAGTATCAATTTTCAAGAATAATTTACAGCTTTAATCAAAAGGGTTTCGAGTATACATTACCTCTTCTCCCGATAGATTTTTATTGCCTGGCTTTCGACGTTTTCGCTTCTTCTTGAAGCCAAAACAGGCAAGAAAACATCCCATTTGAAGAAATCTATCTAGAATTCCAATCCGTGCCTTGTATTAGTCTATCTATATACACAATGAGAGAGAGAGGGTGAGGTGGGGTCAGGTTTTAAATTCATTTACCTCCAGTGGAATTTAAAAATAGGAACGTTGAGAAAGGGCAATGTAATAATGATGAATGAGGTGGGCGCATGAGTTTAATAAAAGACATGGGACAAAACCTGTTGGATCTGCATTTTCGTAAATTCTTCCTTAGTACATTTCTAATCTTTATGGTCTTACATGTTACAGGTGAGTAAAAAATTCTCCAGGTATGTATCAAACATGAGCACACTTCATTTAATTGCAATGCCTTCCTCATCATGAATATACTTCATTTTATTACAATGCCTTCCTCGTCGTGAATATGTTTGCTCGTGGTAATATTGTGTAAGTGTTATGCTCTAAATCCAATACTAGTAACAGCTAAACGTGCATTGCACGTTATTTTGAAATGCTTTATAAACTCTGTAAAAATAATATTTGAAAATCAATGAATATAAAAAATAGTCAAAAAAATTGTTTACGTGAAATGAACTTTTTATATAATTCAATTATTCAATGTTCATGAATCAATCTGATTGTTCACGTACAATTCAATTATTTATTTGCGTGCATGTTTAATAATTAATATTCAATTAAATATATATTGAAAAACGAAAAGTAAGGTACTATTGAAATAATTAAATTGTAATATGACTAAAATCGTTCAGAAAATGATTCTCACTTTGTGTGATATTTAATATATTATAGATATAACATTTTTTTTCATTTAGTACTGGACAAAATCTGGACCTATTTTGTTNTTTGTTTAAATGTATATAAATTATTCTTTTTCTATATCTATTAATTCAAATTAATTAAATTTCATGTTTGTTCACTTACATCCCCTTTGTTTAAATGTATATACATTATTCTTTTTCTATATTCATTGATTCAAATTAATTAAATTCCATATTCATGAATCAATCTAATTGTTCACATACAATTCAATTATTTATTTGCGTGCATGTTTAATAATTAATATACAATTAAATATATATTGAAAAACGAAAAGTAAGACACTATTGAAATAATTAAATTGTAGTAGGGCTAAAATCGTCCAGAAAATTATTCTCACTTCATGCTATATTTAATATATTATAGATAATTGATGCATAATTTTGGCACGATCTATTATTTAATTGAATTAATAAATTAAATAATAGAATTCGTAGATTCAAGTTTTGGTGATTTGTTAATCACAAGGAGTTGTGATTGTGAGATACAAATTATAAATAACTGAATCTTAAATCGTCCTGGTCGAAGTAATAACGAGATACGGATATCGTTATTACAGATAGACTATCACGTGTGGTATTCTTACTTGTGAAGTAAGTAGCTGATCTCATAAGCTAAAGTGTGGTGACACTTGAATGAACACGTGGATGTTCTGTTATAGAACAAAATATTGGAGACTCACTGGGAGATTGCATATGGATAACTATCTGAGTGTTAGTGGTTAATTTCTAACGTTCGGTAGTGGAATTCGTCCTTTGACTTGAAGTCATCATGGTGCCTTATATGAGGACAGTCATACTTTGGTGATGTTGGATGTTGCCCTGTCAAGGGTCGCTAATACGGTATCGTTCAGGTATTTCAAGAATTATAT
>CAIGRB010090521.1:32959-87439 GCA_903798255.1 Fraxinus quadrangulata | reverse complement strand
GGTTGAATGAATGTGACCAAGCCTGGAATCTTGAAACAATCTCGTCTTGATTCAACTATACCAAGATAAAGTCGTTACCAATGTTGCCAATAGTTTCAAAATTGTTTGTAATGTGAACCAAAAGTGTACCGAGAGACCAAGGATTCGAAAGCATCGGTTCACTTTTCTACATCAACCTCCTCAGATTTAGCTCTAAAACCAAAACATCATAAAGCAAAATGGCCAACCACATAGGCAACTACTACCTTACAACACTAGTGAAGCTTCTTCCCGCTTACAAAAAAGCGACAATGAATCATGAACTCCAACACACCACTAGAGAGTATGGACACATTGTTAGGGTTGGGCACATTACCCTGACTAGATTGGCTCACCCAACCAACTCGGGTCGGTTCGAAGGGTAAGTCAGGTTGATTTCCAGTTGGCCTGGACCTAACTCGAAACCAAACCTGAAAGTCGATTCGGTGGTATTGGGCCCGAACCCAACCCATGCACACCCCTACATATTAGACATGAGTCAAACTCACCAGGTTGCAGTCTTTCTTTTTTTTAAACGATTCAGATGCATTTCCTGATGCGGCAAAGACAGACAAATCCAATTCATTAATCAAAAAAAGGGGAAAATATGATACAGAAAGATGTTGAAGACTAGATTCCCAACTGGAGACAGTTGCGAAATGTGAGTTAAAAACTGAAGACAGGAAGCTAGAGGGCTACTGGTGCACTGGGAGTAGAGACGATGAATGGCATGAAAGAGGAAGATGTGACGGTGAGTGTCTCAAAACTGAATCGGTAGAAGACTATCTTATGAATATAAGAAACTTTTAACCTCATCAAATTGTGACTTAGCGTCGAATGCACATAGGGTCTCTTTTTAAAGGCTGTGTGTCTTCTCTTCTACATTGCTCGTTGCCAACAAATTATCTTACTCATGCATCCAAAAGAATTTTAAAATAAAATGACGGAATTGTCAATTACATATGTAAGTCTGACATACCCATTTTACAACTTGGAGGTGGAAAGAAGCTTGCTAATTGAAGCTTCCGCACATTTATGGCTTCTGTTGGGATATGCCTAGGTCAAATTTATCTCTCTAGCAAGCCACTCTGGCTACTAAAGTTTTATTTTCACATTTTTGAGATCCCAGTCTTGCTCCTACTTTTCTAAGATTGTTCAAAACAGGAGTTTTATTTGCTCAAGTAAGATTTTTTTCTATGTTGCAAATATGGAGATTGTTGGGCTTCAATCAAGCAATCACCACATAACTGCTATTGGACTATGGTTCGGAACATGCTCTTAAACTAATAGATATCTTCTTCATTTTCAAAATACAATTGAAACAGACTGTTTTACATCAGACAACTATTGAAATAACAGGGGAAAATAACACATTTAGTTCACTTACCTCCTCCCGCAAAAGCCCAGGAACTAAAGCATAGACTTCATAGCAGTCTTTCTGCACACATAATTTAAGCTAGTTAATCTCTATAAACAGTGCACAACACAATCGCAAATTAAGATCATGGCCAAGATGACAGATTCAAGATAAGACTTACAGTTCTTTGCACATTGACCTTCACCCAATCAGCAGAGGTCCCAATATCCACAACCATTGCCTCCGAACTGTCCACCAAAATGCGAAAATCGACAAATCAGTGGGAAGAAAATTTACATAATCATTACACGTGAAGTGACAAAATAAGTTGTCAATTCTCAAATATTTAAATTATCAAAAACATATAATTGAGTAAAGATCTTACAGGACAATGGACTAAATTTGATAACAGAACAATGAAATGATTGAAATTTTAACCTCTAATTTAGAGTCTCAATCTTTTCTTGGGAAATCGTGGGTTTCCCCGTGATTCCAAGATAATTGTGCATACAAGGCTTTGCTTGAGGATGTTGAGACGTGACAAGGTTTACACTGGCTCTCAAATGGAGAATATTTCGGTGTTTAGCTTTGATTATCATTGGGAACAAAGCTAAAAGCCACCATTAAGGAAGAATTTGTAAACGGTTTAATTTATAAATAGATAGAAATGAGTGGTGAAAAAGTAGTAAGTACTTTTAGACCCTCTAGAATGTGTAGTTGAAAATAAAGTTTGACCATTTGTAAATGATTTATAATTTTTGCCCAACAGATTATATGTTTGTCGTTGTTTTTGAATTCCTCACTTAAAAATATTTGTTACAAATACCTTGTGGAAGATTAAATTGTCTTCAGCATAACTTTGATAGACCATAAGGAAGATATCCAGAATATTGTAAGCCATCAACATATTCAAGACTGCAATGGCAATCACATTATGTAGGAGAAATTCTCCTAAATCTACAGGATCTCAGTTAAAGTTTAATCTAGAAATCAATGGGTGACAATCAGAATTCTATCTCACACCACTTTCAGCCCTTTAGGAAAGCTGGTTCAGATTGGACATGCCTTGACTGCAATTAGATCTGGTCAGACATCTTTAGGATTAAAGCTGCTAATGGTGGTGTTATTGCGACTGAGAAGAAATTACCATCTATTTTGGTTGATGAAACATATGTGCAAAAGATTCAGATTTGACCTCTAATGGCATTGGCCCCAATTCTTGAGTTGGTTCGTAAAAGTAGGAGCAATATACAACTTGTCAGGGAGACTGCTGCTGTTATGCAGGAATTCTCTCAATCGGTTTGTCTAAGGCCATTTGGCATCCTCTCTTGGTAGCGAGGTTTGATGACAAGTGTCCACAACTATATCAGGTGGATCCATGAGGATCATACTTCTCTTAAAAAGCATCAGCCAGGTGGGGGAATGAGTTCAATCCAAAGACTTTTTGGGACAAAAAAGAGGTAAGCTGGTGATATGGAGCTTGATGAAGTTGTCCACATGGCAATATTGACGCTTAAGGAAGGATTTTAAGGACATTTCGGGAAAAAACATCGAGATTAGCATGATCAGCAGTGACAAAGTATTCAGAGTTTTCACTCTGGCCAAAATCAACAATTACTTGCAGGAAGTGGATAGCGTAATCACACCAGCTTAAGTTATACTTTCCTGTTGCTAAAATTCCGGTGGTTGAGTGTTGCGTAACAATTTGAGCTGCTATTGTTAGATCCTGTTCTAATTATGATGTTATACAGTTTTCTTTATGACCATAAATCATTATTTGATTGTGAAACACTGAAGATGAATTTTTAATCCGTATGGAAATTGCTTAGTGTCCAAAACAAAAAAAAAAAACCAAATAATCATCATATCGAAAACACAAGGGGATTATAACTTAGAGATCTTAACTGTGATTTTGATGCAATGTGGCTGACTTTGACATCATGCTCAATAGGTGATAGCCTTTTACGCTTCAGCAAACCTTGATCGAGAATTAGAAAAATAAAATTTCAAGTTCCAAAGCACTTGGAAGAAGGGAGCGCTCTATGGCTTCTACCATAATGATTGATCATACCAATGTTTTTTAGCTGTTTTTCACGTTTTGGAGTGGTAACTGGGTTCTTGTCCTACAAAACAGAAAAACTGCTGTAATAGTTCTTATAGAGGAAAAAGTAAACCATAAAGTAAGAGAATAAATACATATTAAACTTACTTCATGTACCTTAATGATGGGATCTGCAACTTCTCCACTGCCGAGAAGACGATGAGCATGCCATCCCTGCATGGCACGAGCTGCAGCATCTCTTCTTGCTCTACCTGATCCTGAAGCTTGATTAACAGCCACCTACAAATAGAATGCACCAGTTGACAGTTGAGAATATAAAAATACTACCATAAATAAAAATAATAATTTCTTTTGTCTCAAAGGTGAAATATTTTTAAAGAAACAATTTTTTTAGTAATCAAAGGAGTATATTCATAACTCATGGAGGATGAGATTATCTTCCATCCACTAAAGCAAAATCAAGAAAGTACTTTCAAATTGAAAACTACATTAAAAGGAACACCCATAATTAGTTAGAAGTAGAATTCTAGGAATTTTGCCTTTTCCAATATCTCAAAGTATGCTAGCTCTCTTCCTTCAAAAATTATAACTTCCTTCCATATAGAATATCAAGCACACGACCGAACTTGTCTGTTTTAACATTAAGAAACTTACAAAACTCCTAGTTTGATGCAACATCACCACCATATGGCCAAAACCTCACCCAATTCCCAAGTCCACCACTAAGCAAGCATGTTGAGAAACCTAACCACTCATTCATAACAATCCTCCATAATAAGCCAACTCCATAAGTAGGATGGAGATGTTCAGGTGCCCAGTCACACAGTACAGCACCATTTCTCTACATTAATACTCTCCAAAGGGACTCCTTTTCAGGAAGTAAATCTCCATAACCATTTCACTTTGAAAGCTCTATTTTTTCTACTAAGAAACTTATATTATTAATAACAGAAGCAGAACAAATACTGTAAGAGGATGGATCATCTAATTATCAAACAAAATAAAGTCAGATTGAACTTAAATTACTTGGACTAAACCACAATAAGCCTTGATGCCATACGGTATAGTGAACATAACAGTATAGATAAGAATTAGAGGGAATAAGGAAGAGAGAAATATAAAAGACAGGAGAGAGGAACTAAGGAATATGTTAATATCTCAATAATCAAAATTTTATGTAAATCGAAATCCCTAATCCTGTTTATGCTTAGTATCCTCAAAAGTCACCAGAATATGAAAATTGAACATTGCTTAATTTAGTAATAATAACTAAGGAAAAATTAATCAATTACAAGACAATCCTCCAAAACGAATTCTATTTTTTTTCCTCAAAAGAATTGGCTAACATGGGTAACTCTTCAACATATTATATATTAGGATCTCCATCATTCCTCCCCAACTCAGAGAACTTGATTTTTGCGATCTACGCTATATTGATCTCCCCAAAGGGAAGCAGATCTTTCCTTCAAACAAAATATTGACGTTGAATGGCAACGTGATGTCCATATGAGCCATAATGACATCAGCTGGTCCAGCTGTTTTTTTCCTGCTCTTTGTTCTCTTTTTTGACTCTCCTCTCTTTTTTTTTTTTGCTAGTAAGGACTAATACAAGACCCTCTATTGCAACTAATAAGAGTAATAACGAGATAGTATCGAAACTGTTTTTCTTTCTTTTTGGACAAATCGACAAACAATGACGAGAGTTTTTTTGACAAACAATATACAACTTTATTTGTAATGAACAAATAACTAATCCGCAAACAGCACAAGTGTATCTGTTCCTTTTGATGGAGTACACCATAAATTTTACCACTTCGTTTACTTTAATGACAATACCACTTGATGCAGTATGGTATAATGAGCAGAATATAGAGAAGTGAGGGAAGAACAAAGGAAGAAGAGGAGGGGGAAAGAGAGATCAACATAGAGAAGAGACAAGTGAGAAGAATTGGAGGAAATATCAATACTTCAATAATAAACAATCAACATTCAATAGTCCATGTAAATCAAAAACCATATTCCTATTTATGCTTAATATCTAGAAAGTTACCAAACTACGACGAAATTACCCTGACCGAAAACTAATAACTAAAGAAAGGAAATAAATCAAATGCAAGAATATCCATCAAAATAAATCCTAATTTCTTTTCCTAAAACTAAGGGTTTCATATTGGAAACTCTCCAATGGATCATTTCGGATATCCACTCAGTACCTTATCCTCATACCTCCATATTTAAACAGAGGTTTCACTGTCTTTCTTTACAAAGTGGTTTTTCATCTTTCTCTGGACTTCCCATAAGAAATTATTTTATAACTACCTGCCTCCTAATATTAAATAAGCACCATTTTCCAGAGAATGTGTATTGTGTTTACAATACAAATATTATTATATATTACATGGATAAAGTGCTTCACATAATATTAATACAATTGTGTAATAATTAATGTATATTAAGTTTACAATGCACAAATTGTTACAGGTTCCATGAAACATAATTCATGCTACATAATGTTCAGATATTAGTCTTGCAAAGAATGTGTGGTGTTTATAGTACAATTTATAGATTACATGGATAGTGAAAGTCACATGTATTACAAAGAATTAACAATATGTACATTATTTGCAAACAATATGTAATTTAACACTAATATTACAATGAATTAACAATATGTATATTATTTGCAAACAATATGTATTTTAACGCAAATAGTACATGGACAACGTAATTCTCATTTCATGATATGTTATTTTAAATTAACCATGCAAGCATTACTTTACACTGCAGCTACTTCAAATGAGGTGTTATCTTTTCACATATATCTATAGTTTCCAATGAGTAAAAAAATTTATTAAGATTATTGTTTTTATATACAAATAGTATCCACATGGAGAGTGATAAACTGGAGAAATTGCATTTAGGATTAAGTTTTAATCTAAGGCTTACATTTGGCTAAGCTTAAAAGTTACTTCTAAGTACTTTCACTTGTTTCTAGGATTAACCGGACATGCTCATAAAGTGAGCGACAAAATTGAGAACATCAAAGTGGATTTCCTGTAAAAGGGAAGAGAGATCGAATGAGAAATGAGCATATTCAAGAAATGGTAAACTCGGCACCTATTGGAGATGAATTCCCTTGATTTCCAATTAAGATGATTTGGATATGTTCAAAGAAACCACTATAAGTTAATCAAAGGAAGAAGTGCACCAGCAATCATATGAAATTAGGAAATTAGAACTTTCGTGGTTTAACTACGGAGAGATATCATAGAGTAAAGTAAGAAAAGGATCATATAGTTGACTGCATAAATATTGGACAGGGTTTCGCTGAGTTGCTACTTTTTTTGGTAGTAAAGGAATTCTTTAACAATATGAAAGAATAGAGAATCTGAGAACAGGATATCCTCTAAATTATTAAAAGGATAGTATAGTTGACTGCATAAATATTGGACAGGATTTGCTGAGTTGCTACATTCATTGTGTAGGAAAAAAAAAACAAAAAATCATTAACAATAGAAAAGAAGGAACAAGATGTTCTCGATACATAATTAAAAAAAAAAAAACAACCAACAAAACCTAAGGGCCTTTCTCTTTATCATTTTCAAACCATTTTCTGTTTTCGATTTTACAAAACGGTGAAAACGCTTTCTCTTTCCTATTTTCCAAAACGCGTTTTTGAAAACAAGTTAAAATTTACAAAGAAAACTTGTCGTTTAGGGTGTTTTCAGTTATAATCAAGTCAAATTTTTCAAAACGCGTTTTGAGTGTTTTCAAAATAATTTTTCAAAATACTAAAAAGAACACATTTTCAATAATATCTAAATGAACACTCAAAACACAAAATCCAGAGTGAATTCAAAACTTAAAACTAAAATACAAAGAGAACATCCTCTTAGGACTTTAAGAGCACTCGTCTAGACTCAAAAGTAACAACTAAGGTGCTGTTCTCTTTGCCATTTTCAAACCATTTTCTGTTTTCGATTTTTCAAAACAGTGAAAACGCGTTCTCTTTCCTATTTTCGAAAACGCATTTTTGAAAACAAGTTAAAAATTTACAAAGAAAACTCAAAAAGACAAATTTGTCGTTTTGGTACTTTCAGTTATAATCAAGCCAAAATTTTCAAAACGCGTTTTGGGTGTTTTCAAAACAATTTTTCAAAATGTTAAAAAAACACATTTTCAATCATTTCAAAATGGACGCTCAAAATACAAAACTGAAATATAAAAAGAACCCCTAAAAAATTGAAAGTACAATTAGTTGAATAGTCGTTATAGTTGTTGAACTGTTACGACAGTATGACTAGTAAGACCACAAGCAGAGTTAACCCACAAAATTTGAACTCTTACGTACCATCAAACCCATAAATAATGCGAATAATAAATTAGCCAAAAGTTTGGAAAGTACAAAATTTCTTTGAACTAGTCGACCCCTCTTGTTACTATACCAATACATCACAATTCCATGGGAACAAGGAAACTTGTAAAATGTCATTAGATAAGAAGCACCAACACGGACACATGTCCTACATGTGTCATGTCCAAGGCTAGACAAAACTCGCGAACCAGACATGAACCGAACCAAACAGTTCGATTTTTAGGTTAAAACCCCGAATGGGTAGTAAAATCGAGAATCGACAAATTTGATTTGATTCTCATTTCTAGATCAAGAACCGAATCTACCTAATTTTTTTAATTTTTTAATATTGAATAAGCCAAAATTATTTTAATTTTTTTTCTAAACAAATTTACCAATTAACTAATTAAGTGACTAACTGTAAGTGCCCAAGGCTCCAACTCCCAAGGGCCAAGCCCAACTTAAGCCCAGAATATTCTTTTCCTACAAATTTAAGCCTAAGCCCAACTTCACTTCACAAGTCACCTAACACTCGCTCATTCTGTCATCTTAATTTAGTTGTTGCCCTTGTTTTCATCTAGTCCCCTCTCATGAGTCATGACTTCATCTTTGCTCCTCAAGATGGACCACACCCATCAAATCCTATTTTCGTAAGCATTCCATCATTAAGGCCTTAGTTTATACACAAAACTAGCTGCTAAGGAAAGAATCTAAACTTTTGAGAGTTACCAAGATATATTTAACATTGAAGACACGGAGTTGTATGAGGACAATGGAATCATCGATGTTTTAGCATTATTATTTACTTTTGCTAATTTATATAAATTGGTAAATGGATCTTATTAGACAACTTGTTATTTGTATATTTTAAATGAAAATATGTTATTTTATAAGAGTTAAGATTGAACATATCATTGGTTAGATTAATATAGTGTTGTTTTAAATGTTAAAAAAATTAATTATTTTACAAAATCGAACCGAACCAAATCAAACCAATTCAGTTCCATAATTAAATTTGGACCTGAAAATTCCACTTACTAAATACCCAGAAATTCTTGTTAAAACCGAACCGGACCATGTCCAATCCTAGTCATGTCAGACTCATCCAAACGTGGTTTTTAAGAAAAGTACTAGCATGCATCATGATTAAATTAATTTTTTTTAAAGAGAATAATTTTTTCATTTTATAATGCAAAGCAAACAATTTTTTTTATGAGGGTAATTTATTGATTTTTTATTGGTTAAAAACAAGTTACTTTTGAAATTATATATAAACTTTTAACCCAGCCGACCAATACATTTTAAAAGGTGTCGACTTAAATCTGAATCGTTTTAAAAGGATATCGTAGAGTCAAATTAAAAAAAGGCGTATTCTCTATGTCTGGACTTCAAAAAATTAAAAAAGAAGTAATACAAAAGTCTAAAATCAGTTTGGTTTTGCTAGAGTTTTGTTCGAGGGGGGGACAAGCCCATGACCTGCCATCTGCCAAGATGAAAATACCAATGCCATAGTGGAATAATAGTACCTGAAGGAAGGAGAAGAAATATGCCATTATTGTGCTTTTTCAGGTTGTGATTTTCATTCATAGAGACATAGAAGGCCAGTTTTTGTTTCTTAGTAAATATTTTGGTTCTTTTTCTTCACTCTAGCGTATCACTGATGTGTCCACTGTAGAAAAAACAAAAACAAAGGGGGACACGCCGCATGGTATTTCCAACACTTGTCCACAATGTGATGCTTCTTTGGTCATTAGGGTCAGTCTTTTAAATGATCATGTATCAAACAGGATTTACACATGTTTGAGTATAAACATCCTCAGAAAGCAATTCAATATTGGGGTTTCTCATGGCATTCAAAAAACTAAACAGGATCTTTATTCGCTAGTTTCTCATTAGGAACAACAAATTATGTCCCAAAACAAGTATCATGCTATATGGAATGAATCTTACCAGCAAATCAAAATGAGACTCAGCTGCTATACTCAAACCACCGATTCAACACAAAGTTTAGAAAACGGGCATAACTAGTTACCTGATTTCCAGAACCAGGATCTGATAACGACGCATCAGTGAATGGAAGCTCGCCACTTCGCATTTTGTGCTTTTCATACTCTAACAGTGCCTGCAAAGTGAGCTGGTTAGCACCAAATTGTAAGATAGAAAATCATCTATGGCTGCAAAAATAATCTTAGAGAAACGTGGAAAAATTATTACTTCAGTAAAAATAATAGATCAAAGAAAAAGGAAACAAAAACAGTAAGTAATGGCAAATTACAAAGCCATGTCTGCTGAATTCTAGAGTCAAATTATGCTCACGGCCTTAATTATAATCAATGCATATAGGAAAAAGTATGATGGGCCTTTATAATGCATTTGGAAGCACGAGGAAGAGAAAATCCACCTTCATATACATAGAAACATTAATTTCTTACAAGAAAAACATGGGAAAATCCTGACAATAGCTGATTTATGAACTAGTGTTTTCAGAACAACAATAAAGGTAAAAGGTGGTGTCATTAATAATTGAGTCTAAAACAAAGTCACTACATATTGTAGACCTTGGTATATATATAGATACTAGTGTGACTCCAAATTTGTCTACCATCAGAAATAACCAAAAAGAATAAACTAGACGAACTAGATGCACACTAAGTAATTAGATTCTGCCTCTCTTAACTGATTTTCCCGGTCACCAGTTCTCAGTAAGCTGGAAAACTTATCCTCGGGTTTTGACTTTCCAACATAGACAATTTCTCAAACTTCTTCATCATTTCGCCTTTCTTTAGGACTAACAACAGAGTAATCTTGCCATATTCAACCTATAACCAGGGCATCCAACCTAGATAAAGTGACATATTTTAACCATTTCAGTGAAATGGTAAATTTTCCTTCTTATCATGTCCTTGTAATGCTTTTTTGTGAAAATAGTTTAAATTAATGCATAAATTACATTCCTGTTTGACCAATGTGTAAAACATTCAAAAAGCCACTATATGTTATCTGATTCCAAATTCCATCGGGCCATGTCTTTAGATGTACTCCCCACAGGAAGTATTTTATGATATTGGCATGAACCCGATAATGACATAATCCTTGATAGAAAATCCTGCACCTCCCCCAAAATACATACTTAAAAAAGTAAAGGATAATAAACAAGTCTTATGACTGATAGGGTGCCCAAGTGTAGCGTGGCTGGAACATAACTAGGATATCTATTACGGTGCAATCAAAAGTACATAAATCTATTGGATAAGTAGTGTAAATTTTTCTGTTACTATAGAACTTGAATTGCATAAGGTTTCAAGTCCATATCATTTTCTTTAGTTGTGAATAGCTCACTAGTTATTTGGTGTATCCACTCATTTAGGACATATTTTTAGTGAATGAGATCTGGAGGGATATGAATGCTAATTGAGAATTTTTGGAGACCTATAATTTTGGAAAATATTTAACATTTTAGTTCAAGCAGTACTAAGAAGAAACTTGTCTTTTTAGGTCATGGCAAGAATAACAGCGAAAATTAACTCACAATGAAGTATGAGTTGTCGCGAAAAATTGTTTTTAAGTATATAAATTTGATCATAAATAAGAACAGACATAACAACAAAACAGAGTTGGACAAAATGGAGAAGTGTTACTAGAATTTTATGTGATCACAAGAAACCTACCTAGTTAAAAGACAAGTTTACATAACAGCTAAGAGACTAAGTTTTGTGGTACCAAATATTATATCATTAAAGGACAAAATGTCCATAAGATGAATGTAGCAGAATGACGATGTTATCTTCTCTAGTTTCATTTCTTTTTTCAAGGTTAATTTGTATTTAGCCCCTGTTTGAGATCCATTTTTGGGAGAAAATGTGTTTTGAAATAATGATTTTTTAGAGATGTTAAAAAATAAGGAAAAGTTTTGGATTTACGTATAAAATTATTTTATTGGAGAATATGTTGTTGAAAATGAGTATTGGAAAAATGAGTTTTTGGAAAATGGAGCCAATCAGAGGCTTAAAATGGCCCAAAAACACTCAAAACTGGGCTATGAAGAAAGCATGCCCAATAATTGAAGCCTGTAGTTAAATCCCAAAACCACAAGAAATTAGAGTACACGTCTCAGTAGCCTAAAATTAGATTTTATTAGACCTATGATTAGCAGCAGCTCTAATGCAATTGGATATTGCAGTTATCATTGTCTCTGAAAGTTCTAATTGAGAATTCAGAAACCTACAAAACTAAGATAATTTTTCCTTCATGTTATGTAGATATTATATCAATGCAATGTCCTGGAATCAGAATAGATCAATTCCTCCACTAGCTTATAATGCATCCGGCGTCTTCTCTTTTATGATTACCCTCTCCGAACAGACTAAGGTTTAGAACATCATAAAAATGTTTAAATGTCAATTTGTTTCTTTATATATACAGGATAAGTGTCCCAACAGAAAACTTTCAGCCCTGCATATACCCGTAACTGCATTCCAAGAAAGCAAATGCAATCGAGTTTCTCAAAGATTCTAGGCCTATCACTAGTAGAGAATGTCAGCTTTTGGTTTTTGCTTCAAGGGAACAATGTGTGGAGTGCTTACTACACATATCCCATGTTCAGTCCCTTAACAAGACCCTTGTCACGTATCAATATACAAGTATACAACCAAGTATAAATATAGCAAAAATATTAATGTTGTAAATAATTTTGTAAACAATTTCAATGAAAAAATTCCAAAACCAAGAAAGATATGAAAGGATTAATTGAAAACAGGTACTTGAGCATAACCTTCTCATAAAAACCTCGAAATGTCCAAGATACAGTGGTACAGGTCCTGCACAAGTTTATACAGTATTAAAAATGGCATGGAACCCAACCAAGAGAACAAATTTGAAAGTGTATATGCAATGATAGATAGGTGGATGAACAGAAATGGCACGAGAAATGGGAGAGATTGACTTGTATCTCTCTACTAAATGTCATCTTTTTGGTTTGATACATATGAGACGTCGCAAATGGTTATATGAAAACAAGTTGGAGTATTTTCTTACTTGGGGGGTCTAAAGGATTCTCCTACCTGGCGCCACAGCTTCAATGAAGTCACCTACAAATTCAGAGAGAGAAGCAGCCTATGAATGTCCATGTTGGACAGCCCAAGTCCATTTCGGAAAAAAGAACACATTAAACAGTAGATATAACTAGTCAGATTATACAAGAAGAATGTAAATAGAATTCTATGGTGTTATAATCCTTTAAACGAAAGTATACCAATTTACCACCTCTGATATTAATGTAGCTACAAAATTCACTTAAATCATAAGGTCTAGTGCAACTCCATGGACCCACTTGACTCTAAAGTTTTTTTTTTTTTAATGGCAAATAAACTTTAGTTAGATTAGAAAAGGAAGAGAGTGTACAAGGTTCACCAAGGAACAATGGGTCAAGTAGAAAAGGTAGGTTAGAGAAAAGTTGAAAGGAAGATTTGCTCTCCATTCTCAAGAGCAACCCAATTAGAGATTAAAACGAACTCAATTTGAAAAATATAGAAGAAAGCAACAACAGCTTGGAAGAACTCTGATGCAATAATTCCTGATTAAATCAAATAAATACATATATGAGAGAGGTTGAACAACAGTTCTTACAAAATTGACAACTTGCCTGATATAAGAAAAATAAATAGATACACAAAAAAAAAACACCTCAGATCGGCAATATGAAAAAAATATCCATTCTAATTCTATATTTGTTCAAATGAAATGATTATTAAATATAAGATAATTATTCCAAAGACAAGGGATTCCTTTAAGTTCGTCTTTGAATCTTATGTTAAAGTTTCCTTTCATCCGACTTAGTTAGATTTTGAGGTATGCATTTGTTACAGCTTTTGGACAACCCTCTCAACAACTAAGATATTCCCTTCTATTGGTTTAGTTTTACTATTGGTTAGCATTGTCAACAACACATGAGAAAATTACAATGCACAACCATACTTGCGCCATTTGTGCTATTCCCTGATGCTGCCGAACTAAGATAATAATGTTGCCTGAACAACGAAGTGGATAAACTTACAGACATTTTCCTTAACCCAGCTAAGAAATGTATGATTGGCCTCCCTAGCAGGCAAAATAAGAACGAGATGAACCGAACCAGTCGATGCAGATCACGAAAAAAAATCAATTTTTGGTATTTATGTGAGGCTTTTGGGGCGCATTTGGCATTCCACTATAAAGTAGCATCCTATAAGCCTTATTTTTGAAAATCTTTATTATGTGCTCCTTGCAAAGTGCTGACTGCTTGATAGCCTATTTGATAAATTAATATCGCATGATAAACTTCAACCAAAAACGTTTTTCCAGTTATGTGTTGTTATTATGTAACCAGTTTTTCATCATTTTTCATGACAAGAAACTAGGACATCTCCCTTATTGAGTTTATGCTGCCTAAAGGGGCGTTGAGCTTAACCTCTGGAATCTGGTCAGAATCCGAATATGACAAGTTCCTACAGTTTTGAGTCTCCCAAATGAAGGGTAATTTAAGTGATACGTAGAGGACATTCTTCTCTTCTAACCATGAGATGATTGCACATCAAAATAGGACAAAATATAAGAACAGGTTTTGGAAATAAAATTCTTGACAAACCTGTTCATAGCCACCGAGTCTTATCACCGCTCTCCACAACCTGACCCACAAATTGATGAAGAAAGTTAGTGAAATGCCAGTTTTCTCTAAGAGAGATGCAATAAACAAACCATATGGAGTGTAGACTGACTTAAGGCAGTTTAACGGCTCTTGATAAAACCTTGGAGGCTTGAACTCCAAGCATCTTTCTCTGTGGAAAGTTTCGAGCTCTTTCATAAATGCTGTTTGCTCTTCCTCTGTTCCCGATTCATCCCCTGCAACATCATTTGCATCCAATAGAAATGATTTAGAAGGGGTTTTTGTATCGCCCTCGCTTAATCCATTCAGCTGCGGTTTGTGAAACTCCTCCACCGTCTTACTGACTGGCCGCACTTCTGTCTCTGTCAAGACTTCATTCAATTCCTTGTCCTGGAAAAAACTCTCCGCAGAGGCCAAGATTTTCGGTTCTTCATGCAATTCCTTGTCATTGGGAGATTCAACAAGACCTTTTTCCGCAACCGGATAAACCTCACCTTTAGCTTGGCCAATCTCGGGCTTGTCTCTAGTTGCAATATTAGCGCAATGTTCTCTATCTTCACGCTCATGTTCGTTTTCAACTTCCACGTCTTTGGAATCAGAGTATCTCTGGATTTCAACTTGTGTATGCTTTTCTACCTCCATCGCGGCGCCGGCGCTGGCGCCGGAAGCATCCTGCTCGTGTTGAATGGCGTCGTTGTAATCATCCATTTCCAAATTTCGCCTTCTCCAGTTCGATTAACCTTGGTCTCTCCGGGCAAAACCCTAGCCCTCTGTACGAGAAAATGTTCGTGGCAAAATTTGGATTTCTTTCTGCTGTTTGGTTTTAGAATGCAATAGAATTTAAGTGGGGAGCAGCTATTTACGTATATCCACTTATAAATAATTATAATAATTATATTATACATTCACCTCTTAATTTTTATTTTTTAACCACATTTTATGTTTTTAATTTTTATTTATTATAGCACTTAGAGCATCTCCAATAAACTCTCTATTTTTAAAGAATATTTTATATTATTTGCAGAGTATCTATAAATTTAGAGAGTTAAAATTTTGAATTATTCCAACAAGCTATTATATCCCTAATAATTTTTTATATCATTTTTATTCTCGAACACTATTATTTAACACATTTTATATTTCATAACAATTTATGTCCAAAAGTCCGTTGAAATAATGTAAAATAACTTATTTTTTCATTATATTTTTGAAAGATAAATAAATAAAAAGTACGAAAAAATATTTTTCTGTCGTTTCAAAGCATGAAAAGTTTGAACAAAATATTAGGCCCTAAAATGCAAATTAACTCTCTAATGGGATAAAGTTGGTGAAAGAAAATTATTAGGCCCTGAAATGGTACATGACATGCTATATGTGGTCGAGAAAATTAGAAAGAACTTGATTGTTGCTCAAGATCAACAATGACGTCCATTGGAATTTGAAGTAGGAGATAAGGTATTTGTGAAGATTTCCCCGATCAAGAGATTATTACGATTCGGGAAGAGAGAAAAATTGATGTCGCAATATATTGGCCCTCTTGAAGTCGAGCAAAGGATCGGACCAGTCACTTATAAGTTGAACCCGCCAAATTTCTTAAGACTAGTGCATAGTGTTTCGACACTATAAAAATATGTTCCTGGTCCCTCTCATATTTTCCCTCTCAAAAATATGTCAACTTAACATACGAAGAGAGGCTAGTTAAGATATTAATGCAGGAAACGAAAACGTCTTCGAAGCAAAGAAGTCCCATGGTCAATGTGTTGTAGAGGAGCAACGTGATGGAAGAAGAAACCTGGGAAAAGGAAAATGAAATGAGAGAAAAATTTCTCGAGTTATTCGAGGGCCAAATTTTCAGAAGAATTGGTGATTGTAAAGTCCCAAAAATTTTGAGGTATTTTTTAATTACTTAGGGCCGAAATTTGGAGGTTAGGGACTTTCCAAAGTAACGTCATTATGACTAATTAAGCCCATGTTTGACATCTATTCTATTTTTCATTTTTTTATCTTTTTCTTCATTTCAACCACACATTCTATCAATAAAATAATATTATATATAAATCAAAAAATTATTCTTACTTTTTAACCATGTATTCTTTCATCAATCACTATTTCAAAATATATTCTTTTCTCAAAATAGGTGTCAAACACAGGCTAAGTTTAGGGACCAAAATTAAATGTTAGGACCTAAATGAATGTTTACAGGTAGATAAGAAATAAACTAAGGGGGCAAATCATATGGAAATCCAAAACTAGGACCTAAAGTTGAAATGAAAAATGANCAAAATTAAATGTTAGGACCTAAATGAATGTTTACAGGTAGATAAGAAATAAACTAAGGGGGCAAATCATATGGAAATCCAAAACTAGGACCTAAAGTTGAAATGAAAAATGAAAATTTCAGATTTCAGCGTGGTCGGACAATGAACTTTCGGGGCTTCGTTTGAGCTACCTAAAGTTGAAATGAAAAATGAAAATTTCAGATTTCAGCGTGGTCGGACAATGAACTTTCGGGGCTTCGTTTGAGCTCTACGACTTGAGGTGACTCAAATTGCTTGTAAAGTACAAATGGATGGAAATTGATATGAAACCAATAGCATAGGAATTGAGGTTCAAATTCATATTAAAAGGAGATACTTGTAGCCATCGGAACAGTAGGATATGCAATTGGTGGGTGAAATTTAATGTTGCGGGGCACACATCTCCCTTTTAGATCATTACCACTTCATGCACAAGACACCTATGATGGAATTTATGTGCAAATTAAATGTGTTTAGGAATTAGTGATTTTAGTTACAATACAAACATTGGATTGCAGGATTTATATTATAATTATAAGAAAGATTAGATATTCAAGTATTTTTTTTCAAAATGTGTAAATTAACTATTTGTTTGGGAATTTACAATTTTTTTTTTTTTGCAATAAAAGCATGAGATTGCAGGTTTTATAGCATGATTACAAGAAACCCAAACATATTTGATATTAGACATATATGGATCCTGGATATAGATGTGTAACCACAGATTGAGCTGCAAAAAGCTCAGAATCCATTGATTAACGATTCCTTGTGTGGCTCGAGTTCGTCGGTATCTCCCACACTACAAATATCGGGAATTACTTAGCCAATAGGTCACTGTGTTGTCAAAATTAATATTATTTGGACACTCGATGTCCATGCACTATATCAAGGAGGGCTCGAGAAGATAGTCAAAAATTGATCGATATGCGCACGAGCACTCACTTGTACCAAAGTTTACTCACTGAAGATTTTTATTCACTAGTTTATGTTTAACATTTTAGATTATGGAGCGCGCTTACTACTTTGAAGTTGAATAGGAAGTGGGTGAAGATGGAGTGTGGACATGGGTATCTCAGCATCAAAGAAATAGACACGTGATTTTACTATCCAAATTGTTCGGGTTTATGAGGTCATGTAAGGATTAGAAAAGTTGTGGAACGTTACTATCACGCGTTTTATGCAACGTGAATTATACTGCAAGTGTTTGATGTCAAGTTTTGTAATATAGTATTGAAGTAAGAGCGTCGAACCCACATGAATTGATATTTAATTTTATACTAAGTACTATAATTATATAGCCTCTATTTTATCTACATGAATGAATTATGAATCGATATTTGTTTAAAGTAATATGATGACGAATTCAACAAATAAATGCAAGCTAGAAGAATAATCAAGTGAGAAGTCTGGGTTTATGATTTCACCTAACTATAAAATATAATTCTAAAAAACTTAGTTATCTCTAATCAATTTTCCATGTTTATAAGCAAGAACATTAATATAATTATACCCCCTCTCTTGAGTACCGGATAAAAATTAATTCCAATATATCTATTTCCAATTAAAATTTAGAAATTATCAAGTTCATGATTCTTTTATGGAGTAAACTTCATAGATCATATACTTTCTCTCGAAACTTATAAAATTTATGTTGTGTTAATCTTATGATCGTACCTAAATTTCCCTCTTTTGAGTGTCGGAATTGACTAGCGTCTACTCATTCAATTAGTGGCCAATTAATTGAAAACATTAAAATCATAACACAAATAAACGGAATGAAAAATTTCATAGAAATAAATTCAAATCATACTCTCAAGTTTTGGTTATAATCAAAACCTAGAAGAATAGTTTAGTTTACGATAAGAAACATAAAATCTATACAATTCAAAATAAATAATATAAAGAAGATAATAGAAAAAACTAGTTTTTGGATAGATTTCAATCTTCTTCCTTAATGTTGTTTTTACCTCCCTTTGATTTCTTGAATTATGCTCACTTTGCCTCCTTCGGTTGTATGTTGAATTCACCCCCTCAAAAATGGTCTTTAGGGTTGTATTTATATCATCATGAAATTTTGGAAGGGTTAGAATTGTATTGGACCAAGAAAAGAGTCTAAAAAATTCAAAAACCTATTTCTTGCACAGGCGACGCCTCGGCGCCCATGATTCTGTTTTTCAGTAATGTCGGCGTTGCGGCTCCCATCTTCAAGTGGAAAAACTATACTGTGCGTTTTTCAGTATTTTTATCATAACTTTTTCTTTCGATATTCGATTGAGGTGATTCAAAATGTTTTGGAAAGATAACTCAAAGGATTACAACTTTGCCTCAGGTTTCATTTTCCAATTCAAATGTTTACTATGTCAAAAATGAGTCTCAATATGAGTACAAATTTGGAACATAACTTTTTCGGTTGGGGACATTTAATGCGCCACAAGTTAGTAGAGTCAAAATTGATACCTAAAATAAGATGTCTCAGTTAAAGAGATAAGGCCACATGTCCCTATCTCATGACACAATTTCACATGTAACACTACAAATATCCTTCCATTTCTATCATTTTGTAGGGAATACAAATATATCAACTGGAAGCCATACATTCCTGAGAGAATGCGAGTGTGCCCGTATTATAAAACTTCTCCCACATTCAAAAATTGAGATATTATAGATTAACAAGTAGTCCACATGTGTACGAATTAGCTTGAGAGAATGTGAATGTGCCCGGTATCTATTATCCACGTCAATGGTGTAGAAATGAGGTCAACAAATTGGCGTCGTCTATGGAAAACGTCATTGTAACCACGAACATTCCCATAGAAAAAGTTTACCAAATGATAGTTGGGCATCCCCCTTCAAAAATAATTAGTTCTTAAAAATGAACAAAATGAAGCCCCAAAAGTTGAAAATATTTGACAGTTTAGCTAAGGAAAAATGAGTTAAGGTCGTGATGCCCTTCCTAGGAGGGTAAGACAAAACTTTAACGAAGAGGCTCTACGAGTAGCGACTTCAGCGTGTCGACACCAACCCTACAACCACCATAGGCGTGGTGGGATGAGGATAGCTGCTCAACTCACCCGAGAGATAGCAACCATGGTTACCAACATGAGACATATCACTCACCAAAATGTGGCCATGCAAGAACTCGTCATGAAGATGCAAGGCCACAGAGATCCTCCAATCTCTCCTTTTGTACCACAAGGATACTATCAGCTCGAGGATGAAGTCAAAAGTCAGAGGGCCACATCCCCAGGTGGCTAGGAAAGTTAGCTACCTTGAAAGGGAAGTGGGGTTGATATTTCCTCTAACAATACTTTGGCTGACCCACCGAAGCTCATGTTGACCTGGAGGATAATTTTCCCCCCGAATACAAGCCAGAACACATACCACAAAGGTCTACTAGTATGTTTGATAGAATCGGTCCTACGGAAACCAGGCACAGGCCATCTCAGTCACCTCCCATACTTAGGAACATGCCACAAACACCATTTCCTACGGCCTAGCCACTGGAGGAAAGGCAAGGACATACTTCTAGTGTTGTCCCACCTAGAAAGAGGCACCACAAGAGGGAAAAAATGGTGAGGGATCAGGTAGGACTATCTCATCTTCTGTCTAGATATCAAGTTGATGAAGAGGAATACTCGGATGAACCCCAAAGATCTTGTGATCTCGATGACGACGATGAAAATTTGCCTTTTTCAGAAGAACTGAGAAATGCTCATGTCCCAAGTCACTATGTGCTGCCAAAGATACCAAAGAATGGAAAAAGTAACATGACTAAGCACTTGAACAGTTACAAAACACACATGAGTCTAACAGGCACCACCCCTGCCGTCAAATGCAGAGCCTTCCATCTAACTTTAAGTGGGACAGTTGAAATTTAGTACAGTAGGATACCCTCAGGAAGTATTAGGAGTCAGCTAAAGTTCAAAAGTACATTCTTGAAATGATTCGTTGTAAGGAATGAGAGGCTCATATCCAATGTCTCCAACACATAAGGTAACAATTTGGGGAGACGTTTAAGAGTTTTTCAGCTCGCTTTACTGACGAGATGACATATTACATACAAGTCACCAACCAGGAGGCATTATTCACACTATAGGGTAGGCTAAACATAGACCACCAATGGAACCAAGCTGGTAATGAAGTTGTTCCCAATTCTGGGTAAGCACTTGCCACAGCTACATCGAACGTGGTACCACACTGGCTTACGAAGAAGTGACTCTTAAAACTAACATAAGGCAAACTAGGTCTGGACAACGGGCCCTCAAAAGAGGAAAAGGCCGATAGCGGGGTTCGAAACCTAGGAATAGGTCGAACACCCCTCAATATTGTACTTATCATCATTCCACAGTCATGACATAACATATTGTAGATACATAGCCCAATACCCTAAACAGGTGAACACACAAAACGACCAAAGAAATGATCGCATTCATAGGGACATACCCCCACCTAGGCAAGATCAAAGGCCTAGTCATGAAGAGGTTAGACCTCCCGTCAAGAGCCATTCCCAAGGTAGAAGAGGGAATGCATAGAGAAAGGCCTAGGGAGGGACAATTACAACGTAGGTACCCCTCGACCAACATGGAAGACGCTCATATCCAAGAAATTGATGAGATTTTTGGAGGACCCTAAGTTGGGGATAATACAAGGAATTCACCAATGAATTATGCTAGAGAAGCCAAGGACCTCCCAATGACTAGCTACATAATGGATAGTGGTTCCCGAAAAAAGCAATTACCACCCATTATCTTCACTCGGGAAGATGTCGAGGGTGTACATTTTCCTCATTGTAACGCCCTCGTGGTAAAGGTGGTTGTAGCCCAAAATAGGTTGAAGCGACCTCTAGTGAAAAATGGTAGTTCCGTTAACATCCTTTTTGGGGCCACTTTTGACAAGATGACCGTCGATTACGAATTAACCCCTATCACAACCACCTTATACGGCTTCATCGGTAATAGCATAATCTCAAATGGGAAAATAACCATTGCTGAGGAAATGGGAGAGCCACCCTAGATAGCTTTAAACTTTATGGAATTCTTGGTGGTAGATAACATGTCAGCTTACCATTGCTACCTAGACCCGCCTTAAAGGACTTATGGGGTGTCACCTCCATTCATCACATATGTGTGAAATTCCCTACTGAGCATGAGATTGCCACAGTTATGGATGACCAAAAAAGAGCACGAGAATGCTACCTAAACTCGATAAGAAGGCCTAACCCAGGGATGTCAATGTGGTGCTAATGGATGTTGATATGGTGGACACCCCGGAAGATAAAAATTCTAGTCAAGAAGATGTCGAGATAACGGATGCTCTCGACCAAGTGGTCATGCTTGATGAACTAGACCCTCGTGTTATTGAGTCTGAATCTCAAACAGTACCAGTGGAGGAGTTAGAAAGCTTCTCGGTGGATCTTGAAGACCCTCCAAGGCATTGCAGTTGGGAAAAAGCCTGCCATAGGAGACCAAATGAAGACTCGAGGACTTTTTGTGCAGTAATCTTGATGTCTTTGCCTGGAGGCACAAGGATATGGTAGGCATTGACCCCAAGGTCAGTTGTCACTGCTTGAAAATTGATCATAAAGTTGCCTCGCATAGATAGAAGAGAAGGGCCATTAACCCAGAGAGATATAAGGCCTTGAAGGAAAAGCTGATAAAGAACGACTTCATTAGAAAGGCCATTTACCTGAAGTGGGTCTCAAACCCAGTCTTGATAAAGAAACACAGGCATAGACTTCTCCAATCTTAACCTAGTTTGTCTAAATGATAGTTTTTCCCTTCTAATGATAGACCAACTTGTGGACTTCAATGCTGAATATGAGCTTTTGAGCTTTATGGATACCTACTCAAGCTATAATCAAATCCCCATGTACCGACAGATGAGGAAAACACATCTTTCATTATTGACAAAGGTCTTTATAGTTACGGCTGATGGTCTTCTGGCTAAAAAATGTATGTGCCACCTACTAGAGGCTCGTTAACGAAATGTTTGTCAACCTCATTGGCAAAACAATTGAGGTCTACGTGGATGATATGGTCATGAAAAGCTCGAAAGTGGATGACTATGTAAGGCACCTTGATGAAACTTTTCGAATTCTACGAAAGTACAAAATGAGGTTGAACCTCTTTAAGTGTGCATTTGGTATTGCCTCCTGCAAATTCTTGGGATATTTGGTTAACCAAAGGGGCACAAAAGCTAATGCAGAAAAATTCGAGCATTGGTCGATATAAGGTCTCCTAAAAAACTAAAGGAGATGAAAAACTTAACCGAGCGTATGGCGACTTTAAGCAGTTTCGTCTCGAAAGCCATTGACAATTGCATCTCTTTCTTTAAGATCTTGAAGGGCAAAAAGTTTCAATAGATGAAGGAATGTGAATAGGCCTTCCAAGGGCTAAAAAAGCTCATAGGATGGGCCTCCATCATCTCAAGACCCAAGTTTGGAGAGGTTTTACAACTCTATTTGGCCATCTCCAATGAAGCCATTAGCGCAATTCTCATAATAGAAGAAGATACCCTCAAGTTACCTATCTACTATGTGAGTAAGGCACTTTTGGAGGCCTAAACCCGCTACCCTAATATGGAAAAGTTAGCTCTGGCCTTGATCGCTGCATCTAGAAAGTTGAGGTCATACTTCTAAGCTCACACAATACTTGTGTTAACCAACTTCTCACTCAAACAAGTGCTTCAGATACCCGACACTTTGAGAAGGTTGCTAAAATGGACAGTGGAGCTCAACGAGCTTGACATTGTTTTCAAAACGAGAACTATTATCAAATGTTAGGCCCTCACAGACTTCGTGGTGAAATTTGCCAACGTTTCAGAGATGGACGAAATAATGGAGCTTGCGGAACCTCCTATGTGGAACTTGTTCATGGATGGGTCATATGGGGACACAGGCTCAGGAGCGGGTATGGTCCTGGTTAGCCCCTGGGAACACAAGCTCAAGTGTACAGTGAAGTTCAGGTTTAAGACTACCTACAACGCTGTTGAATATGAAGCAATATGGCCAGCACAAGGTTGACTAAAGAAATGCAACTGAAGAGGTTACTCAGTAACATTGATTTCCAGCTTATAGTTAGTTAGGTAAATGGCAACTTCACAGTAAGAGAGAAGAGCATGGCCGCGTACCTCAAACTGGTGATAGATCTACACACATCTTTTGAGAAATTCGAGTTATCTCAAATTTTGTGTGTTGAAAATGCCCGTATCGATGCCTTGTCCAAGTTGGCTAGTAGGAAGGACTTGGAACTGCCAACGATATTACCGATAGCATACCTCTCAGAGCCTTCCACTGCTAAAGGAAAAAGTTAATGTGGGTAGAATGAACGTTTACATGAATGCAACCTATAATGGCTTTCCTTAAAGATCAAACCCTCACCGGCAACAAAGAAAAAGCTTACAAACTTAGGAAAATGGCAATCCACTTTGTATTTCAGGACGATGAGCTCTACAAAAGAGATTTTTCCTTGTCCTCCTTTCGATGTGTCAAAAGGAAGGAAGCCACCTACATCCTCCACGAAATTCATGAGGGTGTTTGCGGTAATCACGCTGGAGGACTCGCACCGGTACAAAAAGTACTACGGTAAGTGTATTATTGGTCCATTTTGAAAAAAGACAATCTAATTTGTACGAAAGTGAGATAAATGTCAATTTCTCTCATATCCAGATACAACCCTCCCAAGAGCTAAGAGCTGTATCCAACCCATGGCCATTTGCCAAATGGAAGATCGACCTTATAGGTCTTTTACCCAAGGATAGAGGTAGTGCAAGCTTTGCTATCGTCACCATTGATTATTTCAAGAAATGGGTTGAAGGAAAACCTTTGGCCAAGATCACAGAAGCTAACACTTCCAAGTTCTTGTGGACGAATATTATATGCCAGTTTGAAATTTTCCATTCAATTGTCTCAGATAATGAGCGTTAGTTTGATAACAAAAAGGTTAGGGACCTGTGTAAAAAGCTTGGAATCAAGAAGTATTTGTCAACACCTCACCACCCCCAAGCAAATGGACAAATAGAAGCTGTAAACAAAATCATTAAGTATACTTTGAAAAGAAAACTTGACACCTCTAAAGGAGTATGGGTCGAAGAACTGCAACAAATATTGTAGCCAATCTGAACTACAAGTTGGACCCCAACTAGAAAAATATCATTCTCAATGGCCTATGGTACAGAAGCAATGAGTCCGGTGGAAGTCGGGTTGCCTTCTCCCCGTCGATTACAATTCAATAAAATATCCAACGACGAGTTGAGAAGACATGAGCTTGATTTTCTCGATGAAATGATGGATGAATCCCAAGTGAAACTAGATGCATATCAAAGGAAGATGACATGTTACTACAATGCGAGAGTTAAGAAAAGATCCTTCCGAATAAATGACCTAGTGCTTCAAAGAGTTTTCCTATCTTCCAAGGAATCAGGGGTAGGCACGTTGGGTAGAAATTGGAAAGGACCGTATCGCATCAAAGAAGAGCTACGACCTGAAATTTATCGGATAGAAGACCTAGATGGGAAAACGCAACCTCGCCCATGAACATAGAGCATCTTAGAATATACTACCATTGAAGGGATTTTATGGCTGGATGAACTTTCCCAGCCCTTGTAAATATTTTGAAATGATCCAATAAAATTATGTTTCGTCTAATATATCTAAAGCAAAAGCCTCCCATGACGAAGTTGAACATCATGGAAGAAGCCCATATATGAATAAATCATCTACCATATAGGAAAGCGTGGGCATCTCGTAGATGAGGATCGGATCCCAAAAGGGATTACCTCATTGGTTCTCCGAGACGTACAACATAAGCCTCCTATGATGAAACTAAACATCTAGGAGAAGCCCCTACATGGATAAACCATCCACTATGTAGGGAAGCGTGAGTGCCTCGAACATGAGGATCAGATCCTAAAAGGGATTACCTCATTGGTTATCCGAGACGTACAACTAAAGCCTCACAGGAAAAGTTGAACTTTATGAAAAAAAAACCCTTTATAAATTAATAATCCACCGTGTAGGGAAGCATAGAGCCTCGGAGACGAGGATTGGATCCCAAAAGGGATTACCTCGTTGGTTCTCAGCCCATGAATACAGAGCATGACGAAGTGAGTGGGAAAATGCAACCTCGCCCATGAACATAGAGCATCTTAGAATATGCTCTCAATGAATGGGTTTTACGGCTGGATGAACTTTCCCAGCCCTTGTAAATATATTGAAATGATCCAATAAAATTATGTTTCGTCTAATATATCTAAAGCAAAAGCCTCCCATGATGAAGTTGAACGTCATGAAAGAAGCTCTTATATGAATGAACCATCTACCATATAGGAAAGCGTGGGCACCTCGTAGACGAGGATCGGATCCTAAAAGTGATTACCTCATTGGTTCTCCAAGACGAACAACACAAGCCTCCTATGATGAAACTGAACATCTAGGAGAAGCCCCTATATGAATGAACCATCCACTATGTAGGGAAGCGTGGGCACCTCAAACATGAAGATCGGATCCTAAAAGGGATTACTTCATTGGTTCTCCGAGACATACAACTAAAGCCTCACATGAAAAAGTTGAACGTCATGAAAAAAACCCCTTTATGAATGAACAATCCACCGTGTAGGGAAGCATGGAGCCTCGAAGACGAGGATCGGATCCCAAAAGAGATTATCTCATTGGTTCTCTGAAATGTACAACACAAGTCTCCCATGACTAAGACGAACGTCGTGAGAGAAGCCCCTGCATGGATGAACCTTCCACCATGTAAAAAAGCGTGGGCGTCTCAGAGATAAGGTTCGGATCCCAAAAGGGATTACTTCGTTGATCTTCTGAGACGTACACCACAAGCCTCCTATGACGAAGCTTAACGTCATGGGAGAAAAAATAATATAAAAGCTGAATGTATTTGAAGATTAGTCACGTTTCAAATGTTTGAAAGATAATTCATCTTTGGAGGTCATTATATTTACTTCGGTTCAACTTGCAAGTTATATTGTTTAAGTTATGCACTTTAGAGAGGTTAAGATTAATTATATTTGCTATGAACATTACTGAAGTCCCAACTCAAAAACAATAAATTAAAGAAATATGTACTTCATTAATAAAGAAATTTGTACAAATGTAGGCCTTAGCCATTACATTGAAAACAAAATAAAAATCCTATACTATGTTGGAGGTGACAGAGAGTCTGATGCCTCTATAGCAGACACTTCAGCAGCTGGGGCTTCTTGGCCTGAAGTTTCATCCTCAAAATTACCATCTTGGTCTTCTGCTTCCATTGCATCAACATCTAGAGTTTGAGGTACATCCTCCAAAAACTCTGCTCTCAGTTCAGAAGTATTAAGTTTTGGATAAAGCTCTCTTACCCTATCTACTTCTTTGACATAAGCAATCCTCCTCCAATAGGCGCCGAAGCACTGATACTCTTCCGTTAGATGGAAGTTGGCAATGTAGTCCCACAGCACCTCCTCATCATCCTTGGCCTGCTCAGCCTTCTTCACATAGTGTCTTATTTTGGTTTCTAGAAATCCATTAGCATCCTTGAGCCCAGCATTATCTAAATTGGCCTTCTTGAAAGCTTCAGCCATTAACTTCTGATTATTGTTTGAAGTTTCAACATTCTTTGTCAAGGAAGCCACTTTGCACTAGGATTCATGGACCTCCCTCATCAGAGCTTCGATCTCCACTAAGGCAAATCCAACTTAGCTGCCTCTTCAGCTCACCGGGCCTTCAACACTTCTGCCTCATATTTTATTTTCTCTATGTCCACCTCTGCTAAGGCCAACTTTTCAACCGACTCCCGATTGCATATCTGAATGTCTTTTAGCACCTCTGACATTCAAGGGTGACCCCAAAAGCCCTGTCACTTTAGCTCACTATGGCCGCCGTTAGATCCATTGCATCGCAGGTGAAGACATAAAACTATCTTCTCTTACTCCAAAACGTGTAAAAATTGGTAGTAGCACCCCAGACCTCAGGTGGTAGAATCTCCATCACTACTAGGGCCATCTCCTTATCCTGTCCAGCTAAGAATCTTCCAGAACACCCAGGGGTCCTCAACACTAGTGCCTTTTTCATAGCATCGGAGGTTTGCTCTATCCCCTTCACAGCCTCTTCACTAGCCACTTTAGTTTTCTGGGCCTTAGCAGCATCAAACAAAGCCCACATCAACTTCAAAGGTAGGGGATGTGGGGTTTGCTTGGCAATTAGGACATTGGTTGTCCCAAAGTTCCTAGTGTCATGGGATAATTTCTTCCTTTTTTGAGGCTCCTCCATTTTTCCCTTACTCTTGTCGACTCTCTGGACCCTATTGTCCTCATTTTTCTCAGCATGTTCATTGTTGAGGCATTCTAGTTTCCCCTTGACATGCTTAGCACCTCTGGAGGAAGGCTTTAGATCCCTGGAGCTTACTGTTGAGGTAGTCTTGAAGATTGAAGCCATGTCAGGGGTGATGTATTTATTCTTCCCAAAATCATCTGCAAAAAGTAAAGGCAATGTTAAAATTTATACTATAGATACTTAAACAAGGCTTCAATGTTTACCTTTCGAAGCCATTAATACGAGAAAAACTTGCTTCGATCAATTAGGAGGTCGAAAGGGCGAGATCTAGAAGGACGTCTGTAAATATCTTCGATGATATCCGACTCCGCTTGGGATAGCACGAAGCGAATCCTTGAAACTGCAAACTAGAAATCGTCAGATGAAATTACAAACAAATGGCAAGTCTAAAAAAGAGAAACTCAAGAGCTTTAGAGTACTGGGTCGGCATCGTGCAGGCTGGGGCCTTATCCTCCTCAACCAACTGCCACTTGCCCCTCACCCAAAATTATGACTCCTTCTACCCCTTGATGGAGGATGGCAGACAAACTACGAAGGGAGCATGGGCCCTCTATGGGATTATGTAGTACCATCCCTTAGACTTTCCTTTCCAAGTACATGGGGTGAAAAAGTGTTTGGAAGACATGAAGGGGCATGTCCTCACCAATCGAGGTCTTCTTCCAAATAAAATATGCCCCGACCAATTGGCTCCACGCATTTGGCAATAATTGGGTGGGAGTCAAAATGTATGACCTCAGCACGATCGTAAAAAAATGGGTGTAGAGGTAGGCACATACCCGCCCTAAACACTAACTCACTAACTGCCACACATCCAGGCACGTTCGTGGGCTTCAGGTTCTAAGAGTTCTATGGAATATGAGATTCTATACTTTTCCCTAATTTCAGCCAACTTTACGGAGGTCATTACAAAAGAGATTCTCGTAGCCCCCACCCCTCCTTGTAATCAATGGGACCTTCACTCATGGCCTAAAAATCCATGTCTGACCTATCAAACATAGTCGATTCCCTTACCTTGGCGATGGTGACCCTTCCACTGCTAGCACTCGACCCAGAAGTCATTGAAATTAAAAAAAATGGAAACGATGGGAAGACATAAAGTTTTAGAGAAATTACTTAAATAAAGAAAAACTCTAAGAACGTGGTGTCACCGAATAACAGAAACAACCTGAAAGTTTTTGAATGCTGGAAATATTTGAAGATTTTTGTGAAGGTAAAAACTGATACAAGATAATGATTTTAACTTTTATAGGAAGAAAGGACGAAGCTCAGCCATTTGATCTAGATCTACGTCATCTAAAGCATCAATTTTTAACTTCATCTGAGGCGTTGAATTCAAACAGTTTTGGCTTTAGGTGCGTGTCTCTCATATACAAGCCTCGTAGTAGTAGTGAGGCCATCATTGCGCATCAATATGTAATGGTTGTACGGGTATTGGTAATCAAAACGTCTCAGTTGTCTTTCCTTAGTAACTTACAAAAACATCAAATCATTGGTACAATTATCAAAAGGATACTTTATTATCAATAAAACGAAGAGCTTCCATTGTTCAGCACTTCCCTACTTCGGCTCATCGATTGAATTTTAGCTATTTTAAAAATAAGGAACTTTAGCAGTTCAGTACTTCCCTGCTTTGGCTCATCAAATGAATTTAAGCTATTTTCAAAATAAGGAGGTTTAGAAGTTTAGCACTTTCATACTTCAGCTCATCAAACGAATTTCGACTATTTTCAAAATAAAGAACTTCAGCAGTTCAGCACTTCCCTACTTTGGCTCATCAAACGAATTTCGGCTATTTTCAAATAAGGAGCTTCAACAGTTCAGTACTTCCATACTTCGACTCATCAAACGAATTTTCGCTATTTTCAAAATAAGGAGTTTCAGCAATTCAGCGTTACATAAGGATAGGACGACATACAAAAATCAAGTTCAACTTTGAACTCCATCTATGATATCAATAGACTTGGACTTGGGGGACAATTGTGTTGTCGAAAACCTAACCATGATAAGAAGACCTGCCCTAAAGGAATTCCACTCAAGACATAAGTCTACACATGATATGAATAATTATATATGGATTTGGAGGACTATTGTTATGCTTCACCACCTAGGCTTCCACGTGGCTCAGTCGACCCATCGAAGTCATTTTCGCCGAACCCATGTGGCATCCCACTTGGAGTAAGACCTACCAGAGTCCATCTAAATCCAATCTAGCGAAACCCACTCTTACCGAAAAAATTTATGAGGCTGACCCTACCGAAGCAATTTACTTACCTGATTAGTAAGGAAGTCAATCTTACCAACATAATCCTGATTCTTATTTCTATTTAAGTTCCGATTTCGATTTCTGATCAGGAAATGAAGACATCTAAACTTTATGTGTCCTAACTCACTGCAATGAAAACAAGTAGGGACAAAGACTAGAGGTATGTTATCGTTGATATCTATTCCTAAGTTGGAGTGTCATACATTGTCTAGTAGGTCTCTATCCTACATATCCCTTATTCTTAGGTTCAGGGTTAGGCATAAGTTTAAGCTGGTCAGTAGTAGGGACAAATGTGATCTTGTACATACTAGCAATATTATGATCATTTTTATTATATCCTAGACCTCATTTATTACCAGTAGACTTACATATTCTTAGAATGTTATCTAGCTTTATAGAAACACTAGAAAAGCAAGAAGTTGAGACTTGGAATGCTCTAGGTCGCTCAGAAGATTTTTAACCTGAATTTCTAAGGTTTCCTTTTCAACTGTGAGCTCATTAGCTCTCCTAGAGGTTTTCTCAAGCTCACTAGTGAGATTCCTAATTTGGTATCTAAAGATTCATTCATAGATTTCAACTCATTAGGGTAGATGTAGTTCCTGAATGTACGCTACTAGTTTCTTATTTTTCGACTCAAGTTCCGTAACTCTCGCACTTAAGACTTTATATTTTGTTATAATCTTAATGCTCTTTTCATAGATTCTATCATAAACCTCTTGAATATCTCCCTCACTATCAGAATCTTCCTCACTTGGTTAAGGAAATGAGGCCACGTATCCCCGCCCCATGGACACCATTTCACATGTAACACTATAAATATCTTCCATTTGTGTCATTTTGTGATGAATGCAAATATATCGACTGTAAGCCATATGTTCTCCTCCTTTTTATTAATCTTAGGTTTTTAATGTTTGAGGTGTGATTTTGATCTTGAGTTTGGCTCTTAGTCGGTCGTTCATTATCGTGTAATTTATCTCATATGTTTCGCCGGAGCCCGAACATATTTGCCTCATCTTATAAATCTTCTCCCACATTCAAATGCGAGATATTATCGATTGACAATCAGTTCACGCGTATTGGAATTAGTTTGAAAGAATGCAAGTAGACCAGGTATTTATTGCCCAGTCAACGATGCAAAAAATGATATCAACAAATTCCACTTAGAATAATGCTACTTTGCTAGAAAGTAGGTGACAAAAAAAATGACATAATAGGTATTGACAAAATGTGATTAGATTAAAAAAAAAATTCTGTATTTTAAACAATTCAATGATAAGTTGCCATATAGTATTTTGTAAAGGATTATGTCAATTATTATAACTATGTAGCATGATTGTTTCACTTAATGAAGAACAATTGGAATATTTACATACATTCACGTGTCATTTCATCGAACTTTCAAGACAATTCTCCAGTTAAGTCCTCAAATTATTGGCCAATAACCAATAGGGTCCTTACACTTCATTAATTGTGCAATTAAGTCCTAATTTTAAACTTAACACCTAGTAGTAAGAAGTCAGTTCCCCATGACATGATGTAGTCTAATGAGGATGACAGGTTGGACCAATGTGAAAAGCAAAAAGTTGTGTGACCAACCGGAATGATGTCACCACAAAATAAGGACAAGTTAGGTTCGCCAGAGTCACTCGCAAGGGCGAAGCTATAAGAACACTTCTCCCTGTGTTTTGTTGAACAAAACAAAACCTTTAAGCTTGCGGAGTCTCTTTACAAAACTAACAGATTAAACCTTATTAAACAAACCAACTCAGTGAGAATAATTTAGATCCCATTAAGATATGTTGATAGAAGCAATAGCAACATTCAAGTATTTTGTCTACTTAAAAGAAGGCAAAGCAAGTATCCTCTTGAATACGTGGCAGTAAGAAAAGTGCCACATGAGGTAAACTGATAGTGAGCATGTGAAAAACGATTTGTGAATAATCTAGTCAAAGTATCCACCCAACCAATGAATAAGTTCCACATGTCACAAAAAACCATCAAGAACCTCAAATCTGTTTTAAATCCTTCAATCACGAAGCAGCACGTGTCTTGGTATAGTTAGACCAAAGAGCCGATAGGCTTGAAATATCTTTAAATACACTAGAAAATCATGAGAAAGAGGAGTGATGTGAGAAACCTTGCCAAAATCTTGCTCTTCATCCTCTAGAATTTACTAGACGTCCTTTAAAGTAGCTTTCTAGGTGCTCTGGTGAATAGAAATAGGCTTTCGAAGGATGACTAGATAAGGAGATGGCAATATATTTGGTAGAGGTAGGGTGTACTAGTAAAGATTGTGCATTTCTATGAGTAGGGTGTGCCTCGAGGTCCTGTTCTGGCCAAAGGACTTGGTTGCACATATTTACAGTAACCACCACCAATGATTTAAAAAAAAAACATTTGGTCGGGATACTGATACATCATCTAGTTACTTACCAGAAGCGTTCTTAAAAATGAGCTGCATGAAGAAGCTGAAACCTACTTAAAGAATTGGCATCTACCAAGTGTTAGAAATAAAGAAATATATAACATAGGAATGTTTGACTCAGAGTCAAGAAGGATAATTAAAGTTGTTGAACAAACTATCCCTATTAAACAAGGATTTGAAACCATAAGGTTACTTGATCCAGATATTGCAAAATGGAGAGAAAAATATAAATTCTTACACGTAGGGTTAGCACAAGTAGCCTTTAAACTTCTCACTAAAGAAGGATTAAATGCATGTCTACTTGTAGCCATAAGAGATTGCATGCATTTAAAATTTAATGGCAGTTTGCATGGTTTAATTGAAACCAGTTTATGTAATGGCCCTGTTTATTTTAACTGCTTTCCTAATTTTTTTGTGTCGCTAACGGATCCGCATCTATTAGATGTTTTTTTTAACTTAAACATTGAATGTAAAGGATACAAAATGAAAGCATTGAGTGAACATGTCACTATAATCATCGAGTATTTTATACGGTTATGGACACTTTAAGCCCGAATTCTAAGAAAGGTTCAACAACAATGATTGAGACGAATCTAACTAAATCTAGAACAATGGTCGTGTGAAGGAGCCATAGAGCCTAAACCTGTTGAGAATCAAGAAGTAGAACAAATTATTCAAACTCCTAATGGAACATAAGTGGAAGAAGGGCAACATCTCTAAACTTGTGCCAGAAACTATGTCTAGGGATTCGTCTATGCCCAAATTTTTAGGGACTAGATGACCTACCGCGTCTTCTTTACCCGAATTTGTTGGGGTAAGAAATTATTTTTTCTAATACACCCCACGGAGTATATAAATGGAAGGAAAACAATCGACTTCCCAACCTCTTCGAAAATGAAATTTTCAATTAATACTATTCAAGCCTTTAGAGAATGGTTTTTTAAAAATCATTCTTCTATTGAAAAGAAAATTATTCAATTGATATACCTTTTGTAAGATGGTTTAATTTAATAAAACCCCTAATAGGAGTCAAAACAAAATTACACATCCAACAACTCCTAGAGAGAGGTGAAGCAACTCTTGAAATGAATGGACTACAGAGGTTAAAGATCTCAAAAGGGAAGTGACATTTTTACATGAAAAAATAATTCATTTGGAGATTGAAGATTTCAGAAATCTAAATAATCAGTTAGAAACCTCAGGACCTAATAAAAAACTGAGGATGAAGTATTTTTATCGGCAATTCAATTCAAAAATGGCGGGTATCTAAATTGTGTTAGGAGGATTTTGAAAAAAAAAAAAAAAAAACATCGCAAAGTTTACATAATCCATCATTGCAAACATTATGTTTGCAATGATGGATTATGTATAAACTCGTCCTTCATTATGGTTAAAAATCTCTCACACGAAATAATTTTAGGAATCTCCTTTTTAAACAAAATCAAACCTATTGTAATTGATAACGATGGGATATCCACTACCTTAACAGTTAAAAGAATACTTTTTAAATTTATTTCTAATCCTATAGTAAAAGAGAATAATGTCTTAAAAAGACGAGAGTTATAAGATAAATCAAATAGATTTCAATAACAATAATGTCTTAAAAAGACGAGAGTTATTAAAGAATTATTAAATAAACCAGAAGTCTTGAATAAAATCAAGGTCATAGACAATAAATTCTTTGTATTGACCATCCTAAGGCTTTTTGGACAAGAAAAAGACGTGGTTTCTTTACCATATTATAAGGATTTTGATGATCAAGAAAGTATTCATATTTGAAATTACGTAGTTTACTAATTAAGTTTGACCTTACATGCAGAATTATAAAATTAATAAACAACAAGTTACTTTTTATTGTTTTTAGATGGTTAAACAAACAGTTCAATTATCATAAGTTGAATTGCCGTAGTTTGTAATAAAAAAGTAATAAATAACACTAATATTGATGACGGAGAAATCCAACTGAGTAAAAACTCCAGGACCAAGTCAGTGACCTCCACTATAGATAATACGGATTTACAGTAAGATGTTGCCATCCAACTCCATTAGACTTTCCAATCTAATTCCTGTAACTTCCAAGATCAGTTAAACCACCAACTCCCGATCTTCTGCAATTGTCTCTTCCAAGTGGAATTCCAAGAACTCCCTATTTTTGTGTTTTTCTTGCTCTTGTAATCCAATATCTCTCAACCTCTAGCATCCTCTGAAGTTCAACTGAGAAAATATTTTCCTAAGAGTGTTTAGGAAGTAGGTGTTTTGGATTCAATGAATTCAGTGCTTTTCCCCCAATCTATGATTGTATCAATACATGAATAAGCTCTTGAATTTTCAAAAAATAATATGAAAGTGTTATAGAGAAGAGACACAATAAACAACCATCCTAAATTTCGTGCATAGATTTGGCTATTTATAGGAGAGGGTAATTATGTTGAATTTGTCAAAAAAAAATACTTTAAAATAGCAAATTAGGGTTTTCCGGATCGACTTGTCGCTTGAAATAGTCCATGTTTAGCCTTGTCGTCATACATCCAAAAGTTAAAGTGATAAGTTTAACCCACTTATTTGCAGAAATGATTTATTTTCTTGTGTGTATTTTTTCTATCATCTCAACTCATATGTTCAGAATTTTTCATGTCAAATAAGGTAATAATACATAAATTGCAAGTGATAAATTCTTATTTCTTGATATTTATATAAATTTTGGCATGAATCCTATAAGGCCTTCAAATCGATTTTTATATAAATCTTTTGGGATATACCTTTAGGTTGAATATGCAAATCCTATGAGATATAGGAATTCTAAAGATATTTCTGAAGTTTTTTGGATATAGCGATCAGTTTGCTCTATTTTTTATTTAGTGCACGTTATTTTAGTAGTTTGGTATTCGAACATTGTTAAATCACATGTTAAATTTGACTATTGAAATCGTGGCATTTAAGATTAAATTATATATGAAATTTTCTCATTTAAATTGTTTAATTTAAAATTATCGATTTATTGATCCTATCCCAATAATTCTACAATAGTACATAAATTTGATAAGAAACATTTTGGTAACACTTTTTATTAAAAATAAATTAAAAAAATGTAGAAGATATGGGGCGTTATAGTGCACCTAATTCTTTTTAAGTGTGGATGTAACATAAGCGTAGACGAAAGTGGCCTATTTCGAGGTGAAGACATAGGATTATTGTATTTGTTGGAATTTAATCTTCAATGCTCCAAGAACCTGGCTCAGTAAATCGACACCACCATTAATTGACCAATCTTCCACCTTCAACCCCCAATCGGTTGTTTCGGTTTTGCACCCACAAAGGGCAACGTGGAGGAGTTATGGAAGCCTCAAGGATAGCCACAAAGGTTAGGGAAGAAAGGAGAAGACAAGGGACGTCAAGCACTAAGCAAAACCAACGTTTCTTCTCTTTCAAAAAAATGGCTCCCTCACTTTCCTTCTTTTTGAATAGTAACGGATAGCCAATATAAAGGTAAGGGGTGTGGACTTTTAGGTTAGATCATAGTTAGGCCCAATAGGTAGAATACTTGGGCTACAACCGACAAAACCGTCCAAGATAATGGACCGGACCATGAGCAACACTAACTAAATTAGGCTACTTCAAATGGCTCATAAAAGGTTGTAAGATCGGTCGCCTCAATTGTGGTGTCGATAATTCACTTCACTTATCGGTCGAGGCCTATGAAATATAATTCAATAAAATCGATTTAAAATCATTGTCAATGATTTATTGGATATCAAAACTCAACAGTTTTCATAGGCTAATTAAATGTCATCAAACTTTATGGGAGGTCATGTACTAATATTATAAATTATATAGTTCGTAGTAAGTGGTGATGTGGACAAGGAACCTGTGAGTCGTGGTCAATGATTTATTTTTCTTTTAGTTATTAATTTGTCCTTCACTTGGGTGTCGGCAGACAGAATGAGAGGTAATTCACAAATAATATCAATGGCGGTAGCACTTTCCTAATTTCACATGTTTTAGCTAAATTATTAAGTTCTTATATAACTAATTGTTTTTATCTTGAATACAATTTATAAATTCATTAATAACAACACATTCATAACTACTTATTATTATTCACACATTTCGAAAGATCGACTACTATTTCTCTTCCTATTCCTATTTATAAATCATTAACAATTTATCAAATGGAGTTTTAATTGTGTACTGACTTTTAATTTGTCTCAATTAGGCCACCGAACTGTAGTTTCAAATTTCACCACTTTCCGTCATCTATCGTCTCCAAACTCATGAGCAGTATTTAGTTGGTAGTCATATCATAACCAATCTTTCCAATTATTAAAAGCGGTATTTTTAACACTTTTATAACATGTAGTAATGTTATTGGCATGCCACACAGCAACAAAATGGAATATCTATTACGGTATGTGTGCCAATTCATCAGTTTTATCAAAATGGGAGAATATGTGATGTAGTGGTGAAATTTGAAACTAAATTTAATTTAAGTGGTTCAATTGAAACTAAATTGAAAATCAGTGACATAATTGAAATAAATAAAACTTAGTAACCCAATTGAAATGTTTCTAAAATCTCAATAGCCACGTATGAAATTTTTCTCAAATCAAAGAAGGAAAGAATGGATTAATTTCACCAATGGCTATTGTAATTTGCATATACTATCACATTGGCCACTAAACTTTAAATTTGTTTCGAACCAATCACCAAACTTTATAAATGTGTCAGGCTACTTGGATAATCATCTGTCTATTATTTAACAGAAAATACCACATGGACAAATGGTTTGAAGATGTGAAGTTTATAAAAATCAAATTGAACAAGTCAAGAACCCTAGACAATTGTTAGAAGATGATTTTTTTTAAAATTGAGTTTCTTTGTTAATTTGATTTGTGAGGTTTTTATTTTTAAAGCCCAAAACTAAACCTAGAATACATTGTATAGCAATTTTACACATGCACGATATTTACACTTGGATGTAGTGTTTGGGAATGTCATCAAACCGTTGGTCCACTTCGAGTTTTATGCTCCAATAAGATGGTTGATTCACTCTTTTTTTTCTTCGGACAAAACATCAACACAACCTAAATGGATTTTTAGGCTCCGCCAAGAAAGACTGATAGCGGTTAGAATTCCCCAACCATGTAATGTATCGAATTCACATGAATCAAAGTGAGAGTGGCATAAACTTGACCTCCAGAAATAAAAATAAAAGAGTGCAACATGTGAAAATGAAATAAATGGGGGATATTTACTTCCCATGCAAAGATAAAACATGTAAAATTTCTAAAACTCATAACTCTAGAAAGGCCGTATCTATCCATTTGAACTATGGCATGTATCTATCGAGGAAGGTCGAAAGGTCCATTCTTGTAATGACGATGGGTCCAACCCTCCGATGTAAGTGAATTGGCAATCATCGATAAATGGGGAAAATCTAAACTTGATCAAAAGAGAGGTGATGTTTGATGCGTCGAAGAATGTCCTGGATAATTCGTGGTTTTCCCCCAGTGATACAGTGAATGGCCAAGATCGAGTTTGTCTCCACCCAAAGATCTGTTAACCCAAGCTATCCGAAAAGTAAGATCCCCTTCCGAATAGCACGTAACTCAATCTCAATAATAAGACATTCTCTAAATGAAGATGAAAATGCACGTATGCAGTGACCAATCTGGTTTCGTGTAATCCCCCCACTACTCTCAAAACTATCCTTGATGCCTTTATCGGTATTGATTTTGTGGGATCCCTCGGGTGAAGTACGCCAAAAAACTAAAATAGGAGATGTTGCAAGGAAATACCGCCAATGAGTAGGCCAAAATAAATGACCCATGTGAAGAAGTGAAACTGTTACGGTAAACCCCCGAGATGATTCGTTGAGGCTCCATACAAATATCTTGGTGTTTCGCTTCATTCATCTCAAACCAAATAAACCAGAAAATCAGTAGAAGAATGATAGTACGTATGTGACCACAACGAACGAACTAATTGGAATATCTCTATTGCTAAAATAGATGTCATACTCCCTCACCTGATCGAAGATGTATCTGAAAAATTTCTCCGAAATGATTCTACACTTGATTGGCTATAGTAGTGGCCAATGAATAAATGTGGAATGGTTTTCCGAAATGATTCTACACCTGATTGGCTATAGTAGTGGCCAATGAATAAATGTGGAATGGTAGATGGTTGATTAACCAGAATGACACGTTTCAAGAAATTCGGTGATAGGTGTGAAACAAATTAAAGTTGAGTGGGGGAATTTGGAGGTAAGTAAAAACAAGAATGGCCATGGGTGAAATTAAGCCAAAAAAAAAAAAAGGGTAATGGAGCCGACCATCACTCTAACCCCACATTAAACCAGCCTGTAATATAGCTGTGACCACTACCTCCCACCTCCTTTCTTCATCCCCATATGCTCCTCTCTCTCTCTCTCTCTCTCTCTCTCTCTCTCCCCCCCCTCTCTGTGTTTTGGTTAAGTTTTAACACAAACTCCAGCTCCAATCACACACACAAATACAACATTTTACGCATCCATTCATTTTGATTCAGCCCATTAAGTTGAAATGAGCTCGATATTCCAAAGCTTCCGAGGCAAGCAAGCGCTTCCAGTTTCGCAACCTGAGGAGGGAGGCATCCGCAGAAGACTCTCTTCTCTCAACTTCCAACCTAATATCTCTTCCCCAGCCACCGCTTCATGGGCTTTTCCTAGATCCAAATCTGTATCTTCAATGGGAGAATATGCCGGCAGTTCTATAAGGAAATGGTGGGATTGGGGATGGACCTGGATCCTCTCCAGAAAACCCACTTTTACCAATGATCTGGAGATGAATGAGGAAGAAACAACAGTCCTAGGTTGCCACAATAAAGGCAGCTTAGGACATGTTTTCTACAAGGTAAGGTCTGAATTTAGAAAGCTCATCGGATCCGACAACGTTGGCCTTCCTCAAACTTTTCGCTACGATTCCTACAATTACTCCAAGAATTTCGATAATGGAAGCAGATCGACAATCCTTGCTCACTGAATGAAGATTTCACTGCCTGTGTATGCCACTTTTATTCTTGTCTTCTTATCTTTTTGGGCAATTGATAGACGGGATTCGTCGTCAATTCTTGCTGCTGGGTCTTGGAGTTTTCTGCGTATAGTGTTGGTAGATTATGTAATGAATGAATTATTGTTTCATTAATTTGATGTTTAATATGTTGCATCTCTATTATGTATTTGATTATATCAGTAGCATGTAAATCAGCAATTTCAAATTTCCTTGATTTTCCTTTTTGGATTGTTGGGATTTTTAAGGTTAATATTTACATTTCAAAGTTTGTTCATTTTACTAACCCACAAGTAGAACACAGCACAGAGGTGTATAGCATCTTTCTATTTCTTTCGAGTCCATGAATTCAACATGTAAATATTTGCATATAAAGATTTACATTGGACGGTCAGTACCTAATATAAAATCAACTCCATAAGCTCGTTCATAGTTTTCGAGGACAATTATATTTCCAGTTGTGACCGACAAGGGATTCAAATCCCAGAGATCGTAGTTCATAATCACATGTTCTAATCCTTTGCCCCACTCCATCTCCAGTGTCGCGTTCTTTGGAGTGAGTACCTTTAGAGAAAATGAAAATTTCACCATGTCATTTCTAGAGTGCACTAGTCCATAGTATCTATCGCTACATTACTTTTTGATCGAGTGACACGGGACACATAAAAATCCCTGCGACTAATTGACCGATAGCACAACAATACCGCAAGGAAAGGATGAAAAGAACTTCCATCAGGAGCGAAACAAAACATAAAACCATGAGCTCCCAATCATTGGGAGGATCCTGATGAATGAAAGAATTATTGATTTGGAGAAGGGACAACTAACTCGCCACTTGCAAACCACGCCATATAAGAGACAAACTGCATCAAATAATCGGTTTGGTATGAAAAAAAGAGTTTCTCATCCATCGTGTCGGTGGAAGCCTTTACTATCATTGGAGTATAATTTAGAGAATAAAAACGTGTGGTGCTTCATTTTGTCCGATAATAGAGGAATACAGCATTGGAGCACATGGTTCCTATACGTCAACCAACTACAGTGATTGACAGCAAATAAAGTTATTCATAAAAATCAGTATATTCCTAAGCGTTTGAGAAAATATTCTTGTCCTGAATACAACTAAAGTTTTTTACACCCCTTTTGGCTTTTGAGGAAAATAAACACAGGAAAAATACAGGAACTATAAAACTTTGCTTCCAGCCTCACAGTATTGTTAGATGCATGGAATGTCGTACACAACATGCTAAAAGAACTCAATCTTGCTACCGGTACAAAAATCTTTGACAGTTTTGGCATAATTGGACGTTGGACACAAAACTAATTTAAACCAGCAAATACAATGTTGCCACCTCTTCATCTGTAATGCTTTCTCTAATTTTCATCTATACAAACAGCTTTATTCAAAGGAACTAGAGAAGTACATGGGGGTGACGACAAAAGCCTATGGAGGTCGAACAACCTAATCCCTAGCATTCAAACTCATCAGGCAAGGCTATTGCTAATATCATCCCACGATCAACAAAATCCTTTATATTTCATTACAAGTGTCAAAAGGATTTGGTATATATCTCATTAGCCAGATGAGAACCTCAACTAGAGATTTGATATTTTTGGGAGTTCCTTGTGGTCGCTATAGACTACGGCACAAACTAGGTAGTGATTGTGCAAACAAACTCCTGTAATCCTTTTAGTACTTGTCGATTGAAAACAAGAGAGACCCGCCTGCTTTCCTATCTCAACAAAAATAAGATAAGAAAAGGAAATCAGTTGCCTGATTCCTTATCCTCAGTACAGTCAAAATAGCCTATTCCCCCACAATTGTGAGCGCACTCATTGAATTGTCAATCGTGCACTAGAGGATTCAAAAATTACAAGATCCTAGATAATGGGATTAGGGCAAACTTCAATTGAACCAAAGAAACTAGAGATACAAGACCGAAAATCATAGCCTACTAGCCGAGGGTGGCGAAATGCTTCAACATCTAAGTTTAGTGGAGGAATTAGACATTGATAAATCAAGGAGAGTCTTACCTAGTATGGAAGGATATGAGAAGTTTAGTCTCCATGTAGATATCTAGAAAGTAAAAGTCTAAGCGTGTGATAGAAAGTTGTGGTTCAACTTTAGTTGCCATTGACTCTTCCATCAATCATCAATAATATTGAATCAAAAGAATCTCAATGAACAGCATTAGAGTGTGCACCCATGACTTTGCTCAATATTCTAATGAAAAGTCAGAAACAAGGGAAGAATTATTTCGGATAATAACATTGGAAGATTCATTTCCATATATAGAACAAAGAAAAGAAAGTCTTGAATAACTAAATCAATTAACTCCCAAGTCATAAACATGATTAAAGCTTACAGCAGTCCCTCCAGTTGTACAGCAGCACGAGAACAATACTTCCAAGTACACTAATCACAAAACGCCTGGGAGCAAATGTCAAATTCAGGAGGCACCTGGAACGCATTTTATCTCTAATGCTTGGTCGAATTGGACTTGATTATCAAATTCATGAATGAAGCTCAGTCTAGGAGTCCCAAATGAAACTGAAAACATCAATCCCAAATTATTTAATCGCACAAAAGGATAAAACATTTTTCACGGCATTTTAGAATTTAGGGGGGAAAATTTAAATGATTTTGTGCAAACATAAAACAATAATGCCACATGACAGGAAAAGTAATAACTCATGCTAAGCATATACTCTATGTATGGATAAACTGACTCCTAATCCCAATTTTTTCCACTTGATAAACAACTATTTTAAATGCTAATTAGATGTTCACCTAATTATATTTTTTTTTCTTTGAGCGGGCTGAATGTGTTGTATGCTTGGTAATGATTATGGCACCATTGCAAGTGAACGAGGCAGTTTAATCATGAAGTTTATGCACGCTTTCAACTTCTCCATACCATCTTGTGTGTTTCAAAGGAATATTTTAAGCATCGTCCCTTTTGTATGCATATATATGGTTTAATAAAATTAAAAGTTTCTAACCAATTTGAGTTGATCTTAATTGATTCCTCTTTACTGGTCCTTTGAGCAGTAATAGGTAAGGATAGCTTGACTTGAATCCACCACATCTGTAATCCAAATAGACGTGCTACCAACAATAGATTACTAGTTTCTTTACATTGCAATAACCTTATTGGATGCAGAGCTAAAATGCTAAATCAAATAAGTGGAACATATATATCAATAAGTATTGTTAATTTACGGAAAATTACTGCCATCAACACACATCACATCTAGTAAGCATCATCCAGTAAGTCACCGCTATCCATGATTTGAGTTTAGAACAAAATAGGACATTTTGATATGCCATTGATCATGTAAATTTGAAAACTAAAAATCATGAAATCCTAAACTAAAATGAACACTGGGATTATCTTATTTATACAGAGACAACCTCGATCCTCAACATTCAACTTGATGAATCTGAAGGGATAAAAAGTGACGCTATTGAAAAACTCTTACTGGATAAGTTTTTTCCAATTGCAAAAAAGTGAAACTATTGAATGATTTTCAACCCAAAAAGATTAGTCCTAAAATTTCATTTTATATGAACGATACAATAATATAGATTTTATTCTGAAAGTGAGATTCTAGTATAGAGATATTGTTTAATTAGAGAAGATATCCTCATAAACTGTAACGCTTACATGGGGACTGAAGAAGAATGTTAAAACTAGAAAATGAAGTGGGAACTACCTGTAAGCAATGTGTCAGTTTACAAAGCTAAAGAGCTCCTGGAGCATCCCTCATGCTAATATTTACGCTGTTTCTCATAGTTCGTCTTCCAATACCAGCATTGCCTTTTTGCATCATAGCTACAAATTCTCCATAATCAATTCTTCCATCCTAAATGAACATGTTCATTGGATTGGTAGAAAAACACTCACAAATTAATGAAATAAAAGGTAGACCAAATTCTTAAATTTAGAGAAAATGAGGAGCTATCCTCGGTAACTTCTTGGATGATACTTTTACGGTATGGCCAACATAAATGAAGAATCATTTGTGGTGAAAAATATTGCATATCCACCACACAATGACACCTTTTGAAAATCATTTTAAAACTAAAATTTGTTTCGTATGTGCAAACACGTAGATGTTTTTCAAATATCCTTTTTTCATCTGATAAATAGCTTATATTCATTCAAAAAAGTTTAAAGTATCCAGAAAAACTTAAAAAGTGGACTTACGAGGCTCATGCATCTAAGCTACATGTATTATGTTAGACAATGTTTCAGAGTTCTCTTTGGATCAATAATCGATTTTGTACCATTAAGCTAAATTATAAAATGCTTTGCAGTTATTGAAGTTTAGTTTGATCCAAACGTTGAACTGTTCAGCATGAATAACCGTATTTGTTTAGCTGTATGTAGAGTCATTTTGAAATAAGATCCCTTTCAAATGCATTTTAACTTACATTATCTTGATCAACTTCTCTGATAACATCTTCAAGGAGGACATCCGTCATGCCATGTTCTACACAAGCTTGCTGGAGTTCATCAATGGTAATATAACCACTTCCGTCCTTGTCGAAATATTGGAATGCTGCCATAAGATGTTCCTCGCGTTCTAGTTTGTTCAGGTGAATTGTTGCTGCAACAAATTCTCCATAGTCAATGGTTCCACTATTGTCTACATCAGCCTGCAAATCACAGCAATAGTTCAGCCACTGTGATGGCTTCAAATTTTTAATAAGAGCATAAAAACAGCAAACATAAAAGAATCNGAAGATGCTAAACCATGAAGGGTGACAGTATGAAAATTGCAGGTCCGTTAAAAAGCTGGGACAGTTATCTACTGTGATGAGGAAAAATGAAAATGTAGAAGTTCGTCTTACTTCAATAAACAGAATTTAAGCAAGAAAGATGTCTTGAGTAAAAAGCCAGGACAATCCTGTTAACAGCATCTTTTCTATTTATTCATCTAAGTTGATTTTCTTTCAATTATAATCTCAGCTGACAGACTGTGAATGTGACTTCATTGCGAAGCACGTTGCTATACTGGCAGACCCTATAATAAGTAAATGGATATAAGAAAACAGTTTTTAGCCTTGTTACAGACAAGGTAATTCAATAGATTAAAAAATTTAAAGCACATTGAAATATGCACAAAAAAAGAGCTTATTGAGGACACACAACCATACCGCATCCATGAGATCACGAATCTCTGTATCCTTTAATGTGGATCCATATTTTCTTAAACCAACTTTGAGTTCATCGAATGTGATTGCTCCACTATTATCAGTATCCATGGCCTTAAACATCTCTTTTAAGCCTGCAATCTCCTCTTCTGACAAGCTTTCAGCTATTACCTGAAGGAGAAAAAGAAGCGACACTGAACTTCATATCATGATTGGTCAGATTCAATTTACTCGTTTTCCACATGCATACATGTCCAGACAGACAAAAAATCCAAAAATAGATATACAGACACATGTGGATGTAAGCACACACAGATGCATAAACTATCAGCTTTGCGATATGGACAGTTTCTACTTTCTACCACTAGATCTCATTATTAAATGGTATGCCTCCCCACAAAAAGGGGGAAAAGTATACTGCACCAATCACAAACTTAAAATCACCTCTCAACTGGAAACAAAATCCTCAAGTTTAGTCACATAAGCACTGGGTATGCACAATGGCGAATCCAAAATATTGAGTCAGCTAGGGCGACCGTTGACCACCGCAATAGTGAGATTATTTATTAATATTTAATTAAATAATATTTAAAAAAATTCAATCAATATATAAATGATCCAAAACGTAAAAGTCATATACATATGAAAATATAATTCAACACAATCCAAAATAATTAAAAAATATACATTTGTCAATTATATATGGATGATCAAGTTTCAAGTTTTTATGAATTTAAGCGAGACAAAATGAAGTTTATTTGTAAAACATGATTAAGTGGTGAAGACAAACTTCGAGTTTAGACAAAATTTATGCAAAAATTTTTAAAACAATAATTTTTAGAACTAGAACTATTTTTGACTCAATGTTCTTCGAACTCTTAAAAGAAAAAATAGCAGTACTTAAATTGTCCAAATTTAATTTTACAAAATAAATTGATAAAATCTAATAATAAAAGTATTTATTATGAAATAATAATTTGAGTCAATAAATTTCTTAAAAAAGATATTTCGAAAACGAAAACTAATAATATATAATTGTTTAGTTTTAATTTAATTTGTTAAAAAAATTAAAAGGAGGAGAAGAGGTGATTGAAATCGAACCTAAAGTCTTTTGAATCCAAAGCAAGCACTTCACAATATAAGATACACCTTTTTTTTTTGTAAAGGTTGGTACAGTTTTTATTTATTTATTATTTGTTAAAACATTAAAAGGAGTGAGTGCAAAAAGTATTGAACCATGTCCATCTCACATGGGGAGTGTGCACTCTACCATTTGAGCTATACTGCTTATCATTTAACATTTATGCACTAACATTTATATATATTTAATATAAAATCTTCCTTAAATCATTTTTCTCTACAGATCCAGCACGGGCAACCACTCTGGCTCGCCGGGTGCTGAATCCAACCTGGGTATGCAGTTATGCAACAAACAAAGGATGCAACAAAAACTAACAAAATATAGAAATTGTTGCATAAGTGGAAGGAATATGTACATTAATGTGGTGCCTTGTTCGATTTGTGGTTAGCCCGTTGCAACACAAAGTATACTTGGCTAAAGATGTTTTTACTTAACCTTAAACTCTCTATTGAGAAAATATTTGAAGCAAAATAGTACAATTTTGTGGTGGTGCTCGTTACATACCCGCAAAGCCATCTTCTTCAACTTATTCATAGCTGAAAACTGTTTTAGACGAGAAAGTACAGCTGGATCCAGTGCTTTGTCAGGTGCAACACCATTTTCAGAAATCCAAGGATGACCTATGGAATTTCAATGTAAAAAGATATAAGTACCAGATCTTTACCACATGTAAATCATGCAAAACAGCATGCAAAACAATTGACACATTAACAAATTCGTATAATCACAAAGTTGAAATTACTATTTAAATATTGATCGTGCACATTTCGATGCCAATATTGAACACTTGACACCACAGACATAGCCATTGCCCATAACTGTTTGCATAATTCACAACCACGATAGAGGAGTATTACAAAAAGTCCTGCTGCATGTAACATTACTTGGCAGTGTCCTCTTTAGAGCCATCAGGGATCCTAGATGGAGGCCTAGTCTCAATACAAAATATAAGTCCTCTAAATCACTTGCTAGTCACTCAACTAAAATGCTATTAAGTAATTAACACTAATCATGGTACGATCAATTAGATTTTCAAGGAAAGTGGGAAAATATCTATGATCCAAAATCAGTGTCCCAAGTATCTACTCCAGCAAAAGGGAAAGTGAACATACATAATACTTCATGAGCAGTCAACCGCTCTGAAGGTCGCATGCATAACATCTTCCTAATAAGATCCTTTGCACTCTCTGATATTAATGGCCACGGGTCTGAATCAAAATCAATGTGTCCCTTCAAAACAGCATCAAATATTCCCTGTTGTGTTTCTGCACATAAAGCAGAAGAAATATTACTATATTCCACTAGGAAAATTAATATGCATAATCGTAATCATAATCCAACTTACCAGCCCAAAAAGGTGGCACACCACTTAGCAATATATAAAGAATGACCCCTGCAGTCCACACATCTGCTTCTAGGCCATAATGCTTCAGAAGCACTTCAGGTGCGACGTAATACGGGCTTCCAACCACATCCGTGAAAATCTGACCTGAAGCAGAAAGTCATATATCAAATTAGACCAGTATCACCAAAGAAGCAACTGCATAAGAATAAAGCCACCAAAGAAGCTAAAATAAGCTTAGTTCAAATGTTTCTATGCCTGGCTTAAAGAAAACTGAGAGTCCAAAATCAATGGCTTTGAGAGAGAAATCGTTGTCCTTGTTAACCAACAAGAAATTCTCAGGTTTAAGATCTCTATGCATAACCCCAAGAGAATGACAGGCCACAACAACCCCAACAACAATCTTGGTCAATTCAGCTGCTTTTCTCTCACTGTAATGCCCCCTTTGAATAATGCGGTCAAACAATTCACCCCCAGCACAAAGCTCCATTACAATGTGAACACATAAAGGGTCCTCATATGCACCTTTAATGGTGACGATATGCTTATGACCAGCCAAATGGTGCATTATCTGAATCTCCCTCCTAACATCCTCTACGTCTTCCTTAGAAATCAACTTCCTCTTCAGTATAGATTTACACGCGTATTCAATTCCGGTGGAAATTTCAGTGCACAAATAAGTAGTCCCGAATTGGCCTTGCCCTAGTTTACGGCCAAGTGTGTAAAGATCACGGATATTGGCAGTCCTGTGACCCAATACGAAATAAGGTTGATTTGTAGTGCCGCGATTCATAATGGTATCTTTCTTAGGACTAATGGTGTCAGTTTTCTGTTTTCGCTGGTGGTCTTTTGGAAATTCTTGAGCAACGGGGAGCTGAGAGGTCAAGCTTGTAGACGAGATATTATCAGAACAATTGGAGTGATCGTTGCTCTTGGAATTGGAATGGTCTTCGGGCTGATTGTAGCCCTGAAAATGTTTGCTCCTGAAATATCCACGGCATGTATTGCCCATCAAACAATCAAATTTCTTCTTCTCATCCAATTGTTTTTCACATCAAACACTGCAATTTCGAAAATTAAGATTCAGATCACGAGCTTCAACATCAAAAGTATAAAACCTTTTCATAAATATTATTAACCCTTAAAAGAAATATCAGATCGGAGCAAGAATCTAAATAGAAGATAATGATTATGAAAAAAAAAACATGCAATGATGAAGCATGAAAAGGAATAATAAAGGGGAATACAAAATATATATGTGAGATTTGAGAAAAGGAATATGGATCTAGAGTTAATTATTAGCGAGCAGTGAAAAGGCAACTTACGGGACAGAGTGAAAGGTTATGACGTTGTGGAGAGTAACCTGAAGAAGAAGACGACGACGATTGATGAAAAGTACACTTTCTCCACGTTTGAGGTCAAGCTTTCCTTTCATATTTTATATCCTCTTTTAACCCATTTTCAAAAATTCAATTTTTCCTCAAATTAATCATAAATTTTTTGAAATTTATAATTTTTAAATCACATATTTTATCGGTATTTATCAAAATTTACTAAATTTTGATTTTTAACTAAAATAAACATGGGCATGTATATACTTATGATAGCATAGTTCTAAAACTCGGTCCGGCCCTACCGTCGATTTTGACCGGATTAATCGGCTATTTACTCGATCGATTGATCAGTTTGATTAGATTTTAAAATTTTCTTACAAATTTTTTTAGTTCATAGGAATTGAACCTTGGAAAAAATAATGAATTCCTCACAACTTGAACTAACGTACTTTAATAGCATTTGTGTACAGTAACTTATATCTATTTAATGAATCATTTATAATTTTTATAAAAATATTCTTTTAAAAAACTTTGGTCCAACATTTTACATTATTTTATAGACCTAAATGATTAGTGAAAAATAAATTAAAAGTTTAAATTGTGCCCCCTAAAAAAAATGTAATGATCCGTCGATTGAATCACCGGTTGAAACACTAACCCATTGACCCGTTGTATTGTTCGGGTCTATGTTCGGGTCGAGTCTGACAACTATGTATGATAGTTAGCCTTTATTTGATCCTCACAATTTTTAAAATACATTTTTCTCTCTTCTTTTTAATTACACATTTTTCAATATAATAATATTGGACACAAATTAAAAACTTCTCCTTACTTTTTAACCACATATTCTCTACTAATCACTATTCAAAAATACAGTCTTTGTCAAATAATAAGGTTCAAACAAGGCCTTAGTATATAAATATTTACATTAGTTTTTCTTAAAAATTCTAGAAAATTAAGATGGGCTCCCATCTTTTAAGAAGCTATATTTTAGTTGGAAAAAAATTCATAACTACAAAGATTTCAAAATACTCTTTAAAAAATAAGAAATTTGTAAAGGAAAAAAAAAATCAGGTGGTCATATTTATGACCACCTGATAATAATTTTATGACTTATTAATTAATTAAACGGCTCGAGGTCTCACACAATTTATGATCACGGTCACGCACTAGTCACAAATTGCACAAAATCACGATCACAAAAACACAATTTATAGCTCACAATTACAAATTTAGTCACAAATCATATGTTCTTATATGTCACTAATTATTTATTGATCATAAATTATCAAATTAATTGGTCATAACCTTACTTCACACCCCACCACTCCGAAGCTTCATTCTTACCACCCAAACTATCGAAAATGGATTACACTAGCGACTGAATCACGTCACGTCTCCCTCCCTACCGTCGATCGGCCTTACGCCCATACTAGAGGCTCCAACAGTCCTTAAACCCATTCAGTTGGCGAAAGGCCCTAGGTGGAATCTCTAGCACCGTTGTTATATCCAAAGCTTCCTCCCACCACATAAACTGCCTGAAACGGACAGCTAAATCACACTACCATCTCCTTTCCTACCGTCAACAAGCCTCAGGTCACAAATTGGGGGCCCAACAACTCCTAAAACCATTCAATTAACATCTAAAGCTTTCCTCTCGCCATCCAAATTGTTCGGAACAGACTTCATCGACAGCAAAATCATGACATCGTCTCTCTTCCTACCTTTGACCAGCCTCACGCCACAAACTGGTGGGCCCCACAGTCCTTAAATATGTTCATTTGGTGACAGCCCTAGGTGGAAGCCCTAACATTGTCACCCTATCCAAAACGTCCTCTCGTTACCCAAATGTCGAAACGAACTACATCAACGATGAAATCATGCCGCTATTTCTCTCCCTACCTTCGATTGGCTTCATGATACAAATTAGGGCCAAGCGGCCCGTAAAACCATTCTATTAATATGCAAATGGGGTTGGGGTTAGGGTTAGGGTTATGGTTTCTGCACCCCACCCTGCCTCACCACAATTTCCCCACCCCATGACAGATGAAATTAAAATGTTGAGATTTATGCTCGCTAGCATTAATAAAACACATTGTCGAGATTATATAATTTGAAAATTATGCTACCTAAGAGGTAATTTCACAAATTTCATATAGCAAACACAATGCAATCATTTAATAAATAAATCATATCTATTAGATATAAGTAATATGTAGATAGACAACATAGAGGGTGAGGTGGCCCCATACATCACCCTAATTAATTTTCAAGATTTTAGAGATATAATCCCAACTTTAGCTAATAACGATTGAAGAACAATTTTCAGTATGCGAATTCATTGGATTGAAGAGTATAATAGTTCTTCATTGTACATGCATTCGAATTCTCAAAAAAAAAAAAAAAATGTTTCGCATCATCGTTGAGTCGTGATGGTCTGATCGATCATGCCAAATAATAAAATTAAATTGAACTTATGATTTTGACGTGCTTCAATTATACTCATACTAGTATAATGTACTAATTATAGCATATTTTAGAAAAGGGAAATTTGGCCAAATAGTCAGGCTGGGCAATGAGTTTGAACAAATGGCCGCCTTTGACCAACATTAAATTAGAATAAAAAAATTTAAAATGTTTTAATCGGTAAAATGGCAAAGTTGCCCTTCAATTTATATCAAATTATTTATCCAACTTCTTTCATTTCACCTTGTTCTTTCTTCTCCATTTTCACTATGAAATCCTATTCCCCAAATTTGAATTTTAAAACCGTGATCTTCACCTTAATTTTCAATACATTTCAAGATTACAAAAAACTTCTTCTTTGATTCAAGCTTATATCACATTACTCCATCTCTCTTCGGTACAAGCTAATATAACAAAAAAGGTAATTTTTCCTACAATTTTTTCATTTTGAAATGAGATTTTGTGCTTCCATTGGTGTAAGTTTAGAATGAAAAAAGTGTAAAAAGGGCATTTTTTATGGTTTCATAGTTTATTTGTATATTTAGTTTACTTTTAGTTGAGTTTTTTTAATGTGGATGGATTTTTGATACATTTGGGGTTTTGAAGATGATTAGTTAAAAAGAAATTCATTTATTAGCATTTCTATAAATGGAAATTGTGATATGCAAATTTGCTTGTTCTTTGATATGCCATAAGAGTCAGAGAGCTCCACTATGGGTAATGTGATTTAATAATTTGGCGATTTTTAGTAAAATTGTTCATATTATGCTTTACTGTATTTCATGATTTTCTAGGAGTCCTAATATTGAACTTTACACTTGTTGATTAGAATTTCTTCATATTATGTTTTGCTATTTTAATATAGTACTCTTATTTATAGAATGGATCCTAACCTACTAAACAATGTATGTAAGTTGGCAACTTAAAAGATTGTGTATCCCCTTGACTTTATTGAATCTTTTTATTCTTTAGTTGCGTAATTGTTGTTTCATTACGAATACATTGATTATTACTTGATTTGACTTTCATTTACCTGTTGTTCCAGGAAAGAGAACTAGCATTGAGATTGTTTAAGAGTGTAAAACATTGATTTTGGTTGCATCTGATGTAGCAGATCGTGGTCTTGATATTCCTCATGTTGCTCACGTTATCAACTTTGATCTCCCCAATGATATTGATGATTATGTATACCGGATTAGACGTATAGGTCGTACTAGGAAAACAAGATCCACTACCATTTTCTTTAACAAAAAACAATTCATCACTAGCAAGGCCACTAGTTGATTTGATTTAGGAAGCCAATCACGAGGTACCCATTGGCTGATTAAGTTTGCAAATCGAGCTCCATAAGGAGGTAAAAGTAGGCGTGGTGGTAGGCATTTTGGTGGTCCTGATTTTAGAAGAGATAACTTTTATAATCAGGGTGGGTGAAGCACATATTAGTATAGTGGTAGTGGTGGAAATAATGGCAATTATAGTGGTGCAGGATATAGGGATGGACGGGGTTCCATTTGATTCTGGTTCCAAGATAACCGAATCGAACCATAAACCAATGTTTTTTTAATAATGGAATCAAATAGCTTTTTTTAAGATGCGGAACCGAACCGAACCATTTGGTTCTGGTTCGATTTGGTCTGATTTTAGTACTATTACTTAAATTTTTAGACTTACATCATATCCATAAGTTACTAATATATACTTAAATAAAAAAAATATAAGTATCAAACATTTCCAAACTAACAAACAAAATATAACTGAATGAGTCAGTGCGAGAAGTTAATAATATCGAGTTCCATTTTCATCATCCATCCAATCAATTCCTTTACAAACAAAATATAAACGAATGAGTCACCGATTGGTTCGGTTCGGTTCTGTTCTGGCTTGGTTGGTTTGATTTGGACGTTTTGTCCACCCCTAGCGGGATATGATTTTAGGGTGACCAGAGCTTAGGATTAGTATTGTACAATATCCCTTAAAAATATTTTGTTTCAAATTATATAATTTTTTCATTCGAATATGTGGATTTTGATGTTTTGAACCATGCAAAAAGGTTGTAGACTACATTTGAAAATGCGCATATCAGTAGGATGACTTTATTTCAGGAGACGGATTTTTTCTATAGTATATCTTTGCCTTTAGTTAAATATTTGTGTGTATCTTTACTGTGTTATGTCTCAAAAAAAGGCACAAGTGTTGTTATTGGACTTATATGCGTCCATGAGAACAACACAAATGTCATTACTAGATTAAAACGCTCTTGAGAACAACATAAGTGTCGTTATTGACTTATAAGAGTCCATTATAATTTGTATCATTTCAATCATTCTTTATTACATGTCCATTGCTTGAGGTTGTTATGTTGGAAACAAATCAAAATATAGGAGAAAATAATAAAACGGCACACGTGAAGTTATTGAGAAGAAAATAGCACCTGTGTCGTTCTATCTGTAAACATGATTATAAGCAGCCACGTCCCATTCATGTCCCAAGAACCATAATTTGAACTCAGTTAAGTTGTAAGATGGATATGACGTTTACAAAAATTGAGAGATATGCTCATTACTTATATTCTAATGAATAAGTAGAATGACTTGTTTTTCTTCACATGAGAATGACACAATGAGAATGACACAGGTGTTGTTATGTTTGCAAATATAAGTGTCCATGAGAACAAGACTTGTGTTGTTACTCAGATAAGAACGTCTATGAGAACGGCAGAATTACCATTATGCTTGTAAATATACTTGTCCATGAGAACGACACTTGCACCGTCACTGAGATGAAAATGTCGATATCGTATAATCCTTTTCAATTCAACTGTTTTTCTTCATATGATCAAATTTTTTGACTTTTTTAAGTTAGGGAATCCAATGTTTGAGGTCATTGGGTTCGAAAAGAAACAAAATACGGGAAAAAAAATCAACAAAACGATATGACAGCCATTACTGAAATGAAAACGACCATCGTGCCATTCTATCTATAAACACGAGTATAAGTATCCACGACTCGTCCGTGCTCCAGGAACCAATGAGTTGAACTCATTTCAGTTGCAAGATGAACATGTCGCTTACAAAAGTTACAATATGTGCTTTAATTATATTTTCTAACGTCTATCAGAATGGTATAACAATCGTTATGTTTGTAAATATAAGTTCATGAGAAAGTCACATTTGCCGATCTGCCTCTAAACACGAGTATAAAGTTTATTTACTTTTAACGGCACTTGTGCCGTTCAGCCATTGTAC
>CAIGRB010090521.1:0-29621 GCA_903798255.1 Fraxinus quadrangulata | reverse complement strand
ATATATATATATATATATATATAATGTCGTATCTAGGATCATATAATTTTCTTCGAGACATGCCACCTTTAGAACACAAAAAAATATTATATTTTATTATTGTTTCTTCAGGATCAATAAATCAATATTCTTTTGAAATATTGAAATTATAATATCACACTTTTCAAAAGTAAGTAATATTCTTTTAATATATTAATATAATATTTTGCTACTTCAAGAGCAACAACATAATATTATCTAAAAATATTAAATTATGTAAGAATTTACTTGTCAAGAGCAAAAAAACATAATATACGTTTAATCTTTTGATATTACACTATTTGGGAGTAAATAATATTTTAATACAATATTGACATTTCTATGATTATGTCTTTTCAGGAGCAAAAATATGATATGTATCAATTTAAGAAGATAAAAGAACATCTAAAAATTGATTGAACTCACAAATGGCAAACATCAATTTAATATATTAATTGATGAAATAATTAATTTGATAAACTATACCATTTTTTGTCTCTCATTATTTCGAAACTCTTTTTTTTACATACTCATTTTCAACCAAACATTCACATAATAAAATATTTTACACGTAAACCTAAAACTTTTTCATACATTTTTTTTTTCAAGAAATTGCTTTTCCTACGTCAACTTTATGAGTAGAAAGAAAGATAAATTTTGTTAACTCAATTAGCTAGAACTTCGTGTTGATAACATGTTATAAAATAAAGAGAGAAAGAGAAGAAAATAGAAAAATTTCCTTGCGTGTATTCCATTGATAACCAAAGCTAAGCCCGGGCATTTTAGCCTGAACTGATCCTCTCGAATCGAAATCGAGCAGGAGGTTTCAGTCCAATTCCCAAAAAAAAAAAATTAGAAACTGAAACCAATAATCGATAACCGACTGGGTGCAGTTTGATTTTTGATTCCTAAACTAGAATCATGGATACTCGAATTGAATTTTTCATATACTTTTTTATTTATAATTTATAGGATGGGTAAAAAAAATATAAAACCTAAAAACTATAATTTAGGTAGTAATTAGTCTAAAACCCTAAACTCTAATCCTAAAAAATAAAGACTGACTTTTAATTTTTTGACGTCGCCTCACATCAGATTTATTCATTTTAGAGGTTAGTACATATTAATATTTGCAATTTGGATTTTCTATGAATCAAGAAGTTTTAGCTGGATTGTAGTGTAAGATAATGAATCAAACCGTTTATTCTTTGCAATCCGAGCTTTTTTTACTTTCTTGCATTGTTTATAAATTTAAGTAATTTTTTTTTTATAATGCATGATAATTAAACTTGATAATTCATATTTTGGGATGCGGTGTACCTTTTTTGTTATCTTGAATTCGTAATTCTCTTTTAAAATATAATTTTTTTCTTTTTTATTCAAATAGAACAAGTTCAATATGTGGAATTCAATTTCTTGATACTATATAGTCATGTATCGATTTAGTATTTTTTATATCAATTCATTTTAAGATGAGAAGAATTTAAGCATTGTTCATAATTAAATTATAGGCTATAACACGCCTCACTTATGGATTGTAAATGACTTATTAAGAAAAAAATAATTTTTTCTTAAATTGTAATTTAATCTTTGATATTTTAATTTTCTCATCTTTTCGTGATTTTTTGTTTCCATTATTTTGCTTCTTGAAAATTTCTTAACAGAATCTTTTCCCTTACACAAATATTGTCAAGTAGTAGCGTGTTAAGTATAATTGTTGTAATCGAATCGGAACCGAAATCGAAATCGAAGAGGTTCGGGTTTAGGTTGGTTCAAATAATTATAAGGACCCGAATTATTCTATTTACGAAATGTGGAAATTACACAAAATCAGAATTTTAAAGTTTCAATTTCAAATTTCAGATAAACTTTATTTATACAAAAATCATTTATTAATTCATCTATTTCATCTATCTTCTCTCTCTAAATCATAATTACCCAAACTTAAAACGCTAATTTTATCCCACTTTTTCCCTTTCTCTCTCTCTTCGTCGCCTGCTATCTCTCTATATCTCTCTTACCACACAACACACCTTGAAGGCATCATCGATTCGACGCTCATGACGTCGCCGCCACAGTAGCGTCGCTATGAAAGCTAGCCGCATCGTTGCGCAGCAATGATGGCTCCATTCGCGCATCGCCTCTGCAGTAGTAGTGCTTACAGTGCCATTGTAGCGACATTGCCTCTTAGAGCGGCATCGCTTGACACTGTTGCAAAGTGACAATGGCATCGTCTGCACACATCGTCGCTGCAACAACGACGTTGCCATTGGTGGTGTTTGTGGTGACATCCCTAGTCCACTAGGCTCGCTACAGTTGGTGTTTTTTGTAGTGTGGTGGTGTTTTGCAGTTTGTCGTATTTGTAGTGGTGTTTCGCAGTTGGTGTGGTGTGGTGATGGCGGTGTTGCAAAAATGGTAACGGCGGTGTTGGCTAGTGGCGACGATGGTAGGGACGGTTTTGATGATTTTTGTTGGGAGTATATTCGATCTAGTGGTGGTGGTTTTGTTGATAGTGGTGTTGTGGTAGTGACAACGGTGGCCGCAATGGGATAGTGTACCAAATATTTTGTGATTTGTGTCAAGTATTGGTGGTGGAACGAGATTGGGGATGTGGTGCTTTGGTGTATGTGACCAATTATTTGGTTCATTGTGACTAGTTATTAAAATGTGACCTTAAAATTCTATAATTTGTGACCAAGAAATAACGTGTGACCTAAAAAATTATTAATGTGTGATCGATAATTTGTGACTGTCTAATAAGTTGTGACATATAATACTTGTGATTTGTGATCGATAAATAAATTTATACATATAAATTTTTTATTTGTGATCAATGAATAAATTGTGACATAAATTTTTTGAATTGTGACCGTAAAATAATATGAGACATATAAAATTTGTTATTTGTAACCAATAAATAATATGTGGCTTATTAATTTGATGGATTTGTGATTGATGAATAAATCGTGACCTATAAATTTTTGATTTGTGATTGATAAACAAATTGTGACCTATAAATTTTTTGAACCGTGATCGTAAAAAATTTGTAACATATAAAAATTGTGATTTGTGATCAATTAATAATATGTGACCAAATTATATGGAATTGTGACCTTAATATATTTAATTAATAAGATATATGTTTTATTTATTTATTTATAAATAAAATTTGAAAAAGTGAGATTTGAAATTTTAAACCTTGATATTCTAAATTTGAAATTGGTGAAATATAACCTCTCAATTATGTAATCTTCCCTTACGAAATACCAGAAGTATAATGGATAGTTCCGAGTATCGAAATATCCGAACCTACCCACCCAATTCTCAAGCCTAACCAAAGCCCGATATTTAGAATTAAGGCAACAAGAAAAACAATAATCATAATAACTAGAAATGTAGGAGTATATCATTCACCAATAAACATATAATTTAAAACACCATGTCATTTTTTTTAAGTAGGGTAATTATTAAACCCATGTTTGAGCTCATTTTTCAATTTTTTTTTAAAACTCATTTTTAATCATATGCGCTTTTAGTAGAATAATTTATATGTAAATTCTAAATTTTTTCATACTTTTTAACCGTACATTCTCCGAAAAATCACTATCACAAAGTCTATTTTTCTAAAAAATAGAGCTCAAAAACTCTAAAAGGAGGGTATTTTAGATTTTTTTTTTAAATGGTACTTAGGCTAATTTTTTCAACTGTTAGTGTCATCATCCTTTCCTCGATAAGAATTTTGATCTTTCAGCAAAATTTCAATTCTGCCATTAAGGCTTATAACTAACTCAATTAAATTTCTGTCACATTCTGTCACCTATCGTCTGAGTTTGACCATTAATGTTTTTCCACTTTCCTCGTTAAACATTTTGGACTTTCATCAAACTTTAATTAAGTCCTTATTCTTTAATTTATGTCAATTAAAATACTATCACATTTCGTCACCTATCATTCCCAAACTAATGAAAATTAGTAAATTAACACTTAACAATGATCGGTATGTGACAATCTAGAAACAACTATGTTAAAATAACTGTTATGATTTTGATTAAGCCTCCGTTTGGACAAAAGTGTGTAAATTGTTTTGAATTTAAATTAAAGTCAAATATTAATTATTCAACCATGCGTTCTTTTCAATTATAAATTCATAATTACTAGTCATTATTATTCACACATTTCGTAAAATCCACTACAATAACCTTACTAATTTTATTTATAAATCATTTATAAATTTGTCAAACGAATGCTAAAATATTAAAATACAACATCTTATGTTGAAACTTTTATGATGTCACATAATGGTAAGTTAGCATGTGGCACATCAATTAAAGATCAACAATATGGCATCAATTAAGTAATTTTCAATCAATTTTAGAGATTGACAAGTGAGAGAGTTGTGAAATTTTAATTACCCAATTAAAACTAAATCAAAGTTTAGTGACCCAATTGAGATAAAATAAAGTTTAGTGACTTAATTGAGATTTCAATGGAAGTTCAATGACCACAATTGAAGTTTACTCTCCTCTATACATATCTGAGTTTAATCAAAAATCAAACCATACACACCCTATGCCACTCATCTCCTGCTTCAAGATGTGACTAACAAGGGCTTGAGTTTGCTTTCGAGCACGAGATTCTCCTACTTTGTGTTCTAATTCATAGTTGTTAGTTATCGTACGAAATCTATTTCCCAAACTACACTGCCGTGCACACAAATGAAACAGTAACAATTACTAAGAAGATTATCTATATAGGCTGCATGAAAATTAAGAATTTCGGCCCCCAAACAAGAAGGCAGCATATAGCAGGAATGTAGTAAAAAATTTCACTACTCTAGCCAACTATATATGAATGAGCTTAGAGGCAGCACCATACATAACATCCTGTTAACAATGTGATTATTTACAACTGGCAGGACGACTCCTGCAGCTATACAAAACCAACAAGAAGAAAAAATGGCAATCTTGTGTGCTGCGAATTCATGTGAGGACCATGTAGAGGAAAAACTTAAAAATTAACATCAGAGCCCATTTTCACAACCGGCTCTTTGATTTCTGCAGATTCATTAAATATTGATTTACTGAGCTGTTGCTTCACAGCCTATTAAGCCTGTATCTTCTTGATGCCTTCTAAGCCCTCCACTAGTAGGCCTGTAAATTTATGTATTGTTTACAATTACCTTCGAACACAAAGGAAGTAGAATTAAATTAACTGTAATAGCAGTTGCAAATGCATTCACATTTAACCAGCAGAAGTCCAGAATTATAATTCTTCCACTTCTTGTTATATTTGCGATAGAGACCCTTAATTAGACAGTCCTAATAGAAGTAACAGATCCCGGATAGAGATTGACCCAAGTGGGATTCCTTTCTAAGCGTGAAGGTGTTTGGGTGAGGTGGGTATTTATGGGGAACAAAGCTTAGTTTTTCTTCAATCATCAATTTATTAGTTAAAAATACTAAGACAAATGGGGAATGGCTTTCCCCATCTTCCTTAGAATTTCATTTTCCTATTGTCAATCTTGATCCTGGGCATCTAATATATTACAAGTAGTGAATGCTAGACTAACCATGGTTTCGTGTTCTTTTATTTATTTTTGCTTTGATCCAAGTTCTCTTATACAACAATAAAAGCCTTTCAATGTCCAGATGCGTTACACAACGTTATCAATTTTATAGCAGACACTGAAAAATCAAAGAGATTCTGCAAAGTATCATCTCTCGACAACAAAAGTAGTGATCTATACATTTCGCACCCATGGCCGAAGAAAATTGATGTGATGGGGAACTAGATTAATATTGTCTAGAGATCCAAAAAACTTAGGGTAAAGGCAATCACTAGGACAAAGTTTTGAGTTGTACTAATTTCAAAAGAAATGTAGCTAAGCATGACCAAAATTATATGTTATTGTGATATTTAACTCACCAAAAACAAAGGTAAATAAGATGGCGTATACGAGGCATCAATACATAAAAAGGCGAGGCACTTACAGTCCACTTGAGACTTTGATAGTGTCGTAGAAAAACCACTGCAGAGTAACAACAGGTCCCACAATTGCAATTCGAACAGGAAGACTTCTAGTAAACAAATTAACAAGCCCAATTTTCTTTACAGCCTGGAAACCATCAAATAAAAAATAATACAGCTACTAAAGTGAACTAGGATGTCACTGAAGGTTTGAAGGATTTCACTAAGATTCAATACCTGCCTTACAGTGTCAGCCTTTTTGTTGTAAAGAGATGAAACAATATTGTCAGCAGGATTAGAGATTACAGTTCCAACAGCTCCAGCTGCATAGCCAGCTAGACAAGTCACAGCAAGTTGTTCAGATTTGGAGCAATCTTCCTTCCTTCTTTGTATTACGTTGCGATACATAAGATCCACAGAATGCTCAAATGTTGAAAACATAATCATAGAGACTGCCAAATGAGTTTAAGGAAGTCAAATAAATTTTAAATACAGAGTGGGCAAGAGAAGACAGTAATCAAGCGCACATATGGTGCCAACAACTCATAACATTATTGAGATTTCCAAGGTATGCAGATAATAGCAGAATAAGCAATAAATTTATGCTGTCTTTGACATTCTATGAAAGTACCAAGTGGCATTCCATGGAAGAATCACCAAGGAAAATACAGAGTACCAGAGGTTTTTATCTATTATGTAAGGACACTCCTACTAGTGCTGCGTGTCCGTGTGCAACACGTGTCTTGTCGTTCTCGTCACCGACACTCCTCGGACACCCCATGACCTTTATTATTTCCTTCCCAAAAGTGTAATATCTAGTTTAACTTAAAAGTTAGTTTAATATAACAACTACCCTCTCAACCAATTTAAAAGATTTCATGAAAAAAATGAAAACAGGAAAATAATTAATTTTATTAAAAGATAAAAAGTATAAACATCAAGATAAAATATATAATCTACAACTTTTAAGAATTAAAAATTAATGGGTCCTTGACGTGTCCATGTCCTACATTTATAAAAAATCACGTGTCCATGTCGTGTCCGACATGCGTTTCTGTGTCCGTGCAGCATAGGTTTTTAGGTATTTATGAGAACACAAATAGATAGACTAAAAATATAACAACTTCAAGCAAAATAAACAGCTTACTTTGAGCAGCAGAGCAATTACACTATTGTACAAAAGCAGTGCATAAAGTTATAATCTAAGAACTTCCATGACATTGAAGTGTGCACAATATAGAAAATGATATGTCGTGAACATGCCACCATTTTTAGCAACTAGCAACATGCACCCGTAGGGAAGGTGTCAAAAGACCCGAACCAAATACAAGAATAAGAAGCCTAAACTAATATTTTTCTTCAAGAAAGTATAACTTGAAATTGTAACAGGCGAAATGAGAAATGCTTGAATTTCAACAACCTAAATGAGTGTCAAATTGAGCACATGTTGACAATATAAGTAACTAGAAAAAACGTTAAATGAATGAGAATGGTTTACATGGAAGATTACGACCCCAAAGTGGAAAGAGACCCTTGTAAAACCTGCAATCAAATTAAATTCAAGCAGATCAGCATGATTAAATGTGAACATTCTAGTAAAAGATTTACTTCAAAACCATACACACTGCACTTGAACATACCCAGAAAGGCCCTCATTAGCATATAGTTTTGGAAATCCATCAGCCAAACCTTTAGCAAAACTAGGGTTAGTTTGAACTCTAACTTTGACAGCTTCAAATGGACAAAGAGCAACATCAGCAAATATCTGAGCGGACGCACTACTGAGGAAGAATATGACACCCTTGTTCTGATCTACCAATGCATCCCCATAAAGTTTCTTGAAGTATTCATAGAGACCAAATTTGCATCCACCTTGGACACCGTAACCAAAGAATTTTCCAGACCAACCTCTCCAAAGAGCAGAAGGGCCGCCTTCTCTCCAAAGAGTACTAAACCCTGATAGGATGCCACTATATTTGATAGGATTCACCTAAAATTTACATGCTATGTCAGTTAATAGTTAGAAATAGTGCAATCAAAGAACTCAGGACTATTGACATATATTTCCCTTTTCTCTGATTTGTAGTTAATGAAAATGGAAAAAAATCATTTCTGATTTGAAAGCAATGATGAAACACGACATTCAAAGAATACAAATAAAACATTGATTTGAAATATCCCATTCTGATTTCCTGCATGACTGGTAGCCATTTCTAGTTCACAAATTAATGTATCTTTTCATTTTTTACGAGCGTGATAGCATCCACAGAAGGCTAAACATTTCCAGAATAGAAGTAAATAAGAAAACAAGATGAATCCCAATAACCTAATAAGATTAGAAAAAAAGAGGGGAAAATATTTCTAGCTTAATCAGAAACGAGAATGTAAAGATTTTGTTTTCCCTGAAAATTAACTTATGTTGACCTTTTTAATCATGGTTGGTCTTCCAGTGGTTAGGAGCAGGGTCCAAAGAAAACATATGAACATTGGTTGTCCTAGGACACCTGTAGAAAACAATATGTAAATGAATACATGTAGTTGCTCTCTTAAACCTTAAGCTTTGTTAGAGCCCAAAAAAGACCTAGTTTCAAGTCTCAGCACCGCCCATTTATGAATATTGACATATCAGACCTTTGATTGAAAAATGAATCCGGTTTGCACGTGAAGGAGCAATGTAGCCCCTTCCAAAAAGTTTAAATTTTTAAGTGAGATGATTAACAATGTCGTAGTTAAACAAGCTTCAGTCTCTTTAGAGGTTGTTTTATGCTAGACAATGGTGATCTACTACAATAGGCATTCCATGCAAGCTAAGTTGAAGGTTGAAGGTGGTTAAGTTTCTCAGAAATTGAGTATACTAAAGTCATATTTGGACTTAATTTCGAACAGAGAATATGTAAAAACCAATCTGGTATAATATTCAGAAACACGAGACTGAATATCTCTGTGCAATACTCAAGATGTTAGAAGCATGGAAACAGAATTTGATTGCAACTTGATCTTCATTATTCAAAGGAGACTTGTACACAATTCTATCTTTGATAAAAGTCTGAAAAATCTTTATTGTCTTGTATGAGAACAATATTTACAGTTGCTACTGACATATGGAGAATAATGTATAAGGAAAACATTTTATTCCATAATCAAAAAATCTGTTATGCGAAGATTATGAAAAGTACTCATGACGTTATTGTTTTTCCTTCCTTGAACTTTCATGTTCCTTTTCAATCCTCAGCTTTATGCAAGGTCAGTTTTAAAAATAAACGGACACGCGAGCAAATAACTGGAAATTCTTTCCAGGTGTTTTCTTTATTTTCCTGTGTATTTAACTTGAATATTCTTGAGCTATTTTTTCAGAATCAAATTACAGGCACTTACAGCCTGTAGTTGGCTTTGTAGGACTCACAAGTACCACCTACTTCTCCATCGCTCATTTACCCATGTTTATAAACACCTTGCCAAACATTTGTCATAGCCTCAATAGATATGGTTTTGTGGGACTCAATGTTAGACTAGATTAATCCTTGGATTTACACAAATTGAATCCAGAGGTGTAGTTTCTTGATTTTCAGTTTTCAGCCATCATCCTCAATCCTCGAGGATAGCTAGTAGTAGCAGCAATGGATGAAGAAGGGAAGCCCCGCGCAATACTCACAACAGATTGTCGTGAAGATAAAAATTAAGAGTTTTCTTTTAATTAAAATTTGTCTTTAACTTAGACGATCTCTGATATTTTGCAACCACAAACACTTGAATAATCTTTGAATTCTTGAGGGACGTGAATGTCAGAGGCCCTTGATTTTTTTCCATTGTTGCTTCGATTGAAATAAAAATTTACCATGTTTATTCAAAGAATAGTCTAAAGAGTGATTTCAATAACATGTAGTTCATTACCAGAATTTCAGTCAGACAACGCATGAATAAAAGTTAAACTGATTCCAAAAACCCCAGTTCCAAAGTTCTACACAACCAACATAGCATAACACCCAGTGGACTCCGAGAGTAGTATACAATTTTGCGAAAAAGGAAACCCCAGAAAAAAGATACCTGCATATTAACCTTCAAGACATCGAGGGGAGTGATGGCGAGATGGGTAGTCCCAGCACTGAGCATTCCTCCCGCCGTACAAAGCCCATAATACCCAGCTGTANAAATTGAAAGCTTAGTAGCTAAGGTATTACTTTATTTTTATTATGTTTTTCCTTTAAAGGGAAAAAAAAAAGTATTTAGAGGAAAAAATAATAAAAAGTCCTTATGTGGGGAATAAAAGAAAGATCCGCGTAAGAAAGAAGATAAAGAAAGAGCATTAGCTGCTGAAGTCTTGCATGTTTCCACGTCAAGCACGTGTAGATAATCCATAATCATGGGGTCTGCCTTTTCATATCACTAATTAACGTTTGTTAAATTATTTATTTAATTTTTAATTAAGGTAAAACGGGATGGTAATTAGCATACACGAATGTGAATAATTAAATGCATTTTTAAATGTGAAATTCTAATTAACTTATAATTAGAATTAATAACATTGAAATGTATAAATGAAGATAAATATTACTTAAATAAATATTAATGTTAATATTAATTAATTGAGAATTAATAATATGAAATCCACACATTAATGAAAATAAACAGGTGATGTGATATTTGATATATTATAAATTAGTAGTAAGCAGACGTGTTGCACATTTTATGTATCGAATGAATAATATTCGTAATATTTTTGAAGTATTATTACTATTTTTGAAAGTAATCGAGATAATTTATATTGTTAAAAGAAAAATTAAAATTGTTAAAAAGAATATATATGAATAAAACTTTTATGAAATTATGCACTTGTCTGTTTCCGATTATTTCACTCCAAACAATAAATTTTGTGACCGTTATTTGACAGCATGTGGGTCCAATTGTGAGATAAAAAGTCAACAATGCCGGATGCTTGAGATTGCAACGGTCCAAAATGCAATTAAAATTCACCAAAAAAGCTCTCCCGGACAGGTTTTATGTATATAATGTGAAAATGTTTAATAAAATAAAATGTAATATTTTGATTATAATAACATTTCTTTATACACAATATTTTTTGTCAACGTCTGTAATGCCCTAGATCCTAATACCCGAAGAGCTATTAATTCTTTATTCGCTAACTTTCGCAGTTCGTTTAGATTTTTTAAATGCGTTAAAAGATTTACAATGTATTTCAAACTTCGGTGTGGAAAGAAAAAATCTCCTCTTTTTTTTTAAAAAAAAAAATTTGAATAAAATCATTAGATATTTTATGAAGGTGATTCAAGTTTGGGAACTCATAGGGCTTTCAATCCTCTTTTTATTTCAAGTTGAAATTCATATTATAATTCAAGATATCGCATTTTTTTGTGGCTAGAAGAAATCTGAAAAAAAGACAGCAACTAATGTAAATGATTTTTGCAGAGTTAGCCTTTAAACAAAATGCTAAAGTCGTTGGTCAATTTGAATTCATAGAAGAAACAAGATAAAGCATAATTTACATATGGTAATAATCACTGCCATCCACCATCACGCCTTCCGCCAAACTTGTCAATCTGAAATGTATAATTAGGGTAAGCATTTCGGAGAAATACTCAGTAGTATGCACACACGCTAACGAGAATTATATACAAACATTAACATAACATGCAAAAGCCGTAAATTGAAGTAAATCGGTGATCGATCGATATACTTTTATTCTAGTGATTACCTTCAATCACAAATAATCTTAGTGATTACCTTCAATCACAATTTTTCATAGTGATGACCTTCAATCACAAATAATCTCCACAAAGCGATTAACAGTTACGTACATGCTAGCATATAAATTTCTCAAAAACGTAAACAACTTGTGTACGGGAGATGATACCACTTTAAGATCTTTAGGAAAATTGTTAGAGTTGAGTCGTAGATGGAATTTTCAATTGCACTATCACCAATAGAGAAATCAGCAAGCTTGCCCTTTTGTTTCCTTCAAGTGTATATTAGGAATGGTCGTGTGTGGGTAGTAAGAAAAATAGAATAAGAAAAATTCTGCTCTCTTGTCAGCCGAAATAGCAAATTAGCAAAATGAGTTGCTGTGGTGTGGTGCATAATATAGAAATATTCATGCATGTTCTCATAAAACCAACCATAATTGTTTAGAGGGAGAGTGGGGAGTTAAAGGAGAAAGTGATTGACGTGGTTAAAAGAAGTGGGGGCAAGATGACTTGGTGGAAAACACACACGTTTCTTGAGGTTGCCAAACAAGATGAAGTATTTAATTTTGAAACAAACCCAAGTATTGTTTAATAATAATATATTTAAAAGTTACGCTTAATTAATAAAAAAAAATGAATTGAGTATTATATAGTTGCCCAAATTAAATCGTTGTCTGTCACTTTAAAATAGATACACTAAACCATGGTTTTAAAAAGACTAAAAATAACCGATCAAATTAATATAACACGGGTTCTCAAATAATGAGACTAAACTGAAATAATTAGGTCGTCATATAAAAAAAAATTGTTAGGCAATATACTATGGTGACCAAATAAATAACTTAAAATTTTAAGGGTGTTGTAGTGATGTGACAAGTAGAAATCCTTGAAAGAGTTAAAAATTTCGGTCGCTACAACCCTCCCCTCTTAAAAAAAATTTGTCATTGAAATTTAATTTACTTGTTTAATGAGATCGGGATATTTTGTCAAAACATCTTCTTCTCTTTCCCAAGTAGCCTCATCTTCACCATGTCTACCCCACTGGACCTTAACTAATGGAATTTCTCGGTTCCTTAGAACATGGACTTTTCTCTCTAGCACCATAACATGAACTTCTTCATATGTCATATCACTCTGGACATCCAAAGATTGAACATTTACCGCATGGCTAGGATCGGAGACGTACTTTCTCAACATAGATACGTGGAATACGTTGTGCACTGCCGATAGCTCAGGTGGCAATGCCAAGCGGTATTTCACATTCCCAACTCTCTCAAGAATCTCATACGGGCCGATGAATCTAGGTCTTAGTTTACCCTTCTTTCCAAATCGTATTATCCCTTTCATCGGTGCCACTTTAAGAAATACTTTCTCGCAAACCTCAAATTTCAACTCTTTTTGTCTATTGTCAACATAACTCTTTTGGCGATCTTGAGCTATTTTAATCCTCATTCTAATCTTATCAATGGCCTCTACAGTTCTTTCAACTAGCTCTGGACCTAAAATCCTTCTTTCACCAACTTCGTTCGAACATATCGGTGAACAACATCGCCGGCCATACAGGGCTTCATATGGCGCCATGCCAATAGTAGCCTGGAAACTATTGTTGTATACAAACGCCACTAATGGCAAATGGTTTTCTCACTTACCACCTAAGTCTAGGACACATGCCCTCAACATATCCTCAAGAATTTGGATAGTTCGTTCAGATTGCCCATTAGTTTGAGGGTGATATGCCGTACTAAACTTTAACTTAGTGCCCAAAGCTTTCTGAAGGTTTGTCCAAAAATTTGAAGTAAATCTCGAGTCTCTATCCGAAAAGATAGATGCTGGAACTCCATGAAGTCGAATAATTTCTCTGGCATATAACTGTGCAAACTGTTCTAAGTTGTAGGTCATCCGAACAGGTAAGAAATGTGCGAACTTCGTCAGTCGGTCCACAATCACCCTGATGGCATCATGACCTCTGGCCAATCTAGGAAAACCTATGATAAAATCCAATGCAATCTTCTCCCACTTCCACTCGAGCATATCCATGAGGTTTAATAGCTCTGATGGCCTCTGATGTTCTACCTTCACTTGTTGACAAACCATGCATTTGGACACAAATAGCGCTATGTTCCCCTTTATGTTTCTCCACTAATATGTGGTGTGCAAATCTCTATACATTTTGGTTCCGCCTGGGTGTGCGGCGTAAGGAGCGGAATGGGCTTCAGTCATAATCTCATTCCTTAATTTTTCATTCTTGGGCACGCATATTCGATCTCTAAACATCAGATCTTTGTCTTCAGCTATTTCAAATCCTTTTCTCATCTCAGTCCCCATACCAGCCCTCATATTTTCCAAAAAGGAATCTTCCTTTTGCGTTGTTACAATTTTTTCTATGAGGGTTGGCTTCAAGGTCAAATTTGCAAATAATGAATGTGTCTTCACTGACGGCTTTAATACTTCAATCCTTAGGTTTTCAAAATCTCTGATCAACTGATTTTGTACTGTACATAATACAGAAAATTGTGCCACATTCTTTCTGCTTAGAGCATCCGCGACTACATTAGCTTTACCCAGATGGTATAGGATAGTGCAATCGTAATCTTTCACCAATTCTAACCATCGTCGTTGTCTTTTATTCAACTCCTTCTGAGTGAAGAGGTATTTGAGACTCTTATGGTCGGTGTAGATCTGACACTTGCTCCCATAGAGGTAGTGACGCCAAATCTTCAACGCGTGAACCACCGCCGCAAGTTTGAGATCATGCATTGGATAATTTTGCTCATACTGTTTCAACTATCTCGAAGCATATGCTATCACTTTCCCATGTTGCATCAAGACACCACCCAAACCGAGCTTAGATACATCACTGTAAATCACAAAACCCTATGAACCATAGGGTATAGCCAATACTGGTGCTGAGACCAATATGTTTTTTAGCTCCTGAAAACTCTGTTCGCGCTTATCAGACCATACAAACTCAACACCTTTCCTAGTCAACTGCATCATAGGACCAACTACCTTGGAAAACCCTTCTATAAATTGTCGATAATATCCGGCTAAGCCTAGAAAGCTTCTCACTTCACTCACATTTAAGGTTCTCGATCAATTAGTTATCGCTTCAACTTTGGATGGATCAACTTCAATTCCTCTAGCTGTCACAACATGACCCAAAAATCCTACTCGATCCAGCCAAAATTTGTATTTCTTGAATTTGGCATACAACTTCTCCTCACGTAGGGTTTCTAAAACCCTTCTCAAATGCTCTTCATGCTGACGATGGTCTCTCGAGTATATCAATATGTCATCTATAAATACGATAACAAACCTATCTAGATATTGGTGGAAAACTCAATTCATTAAGTCCATAAATACCACAGGGGCATTAGTCAAACCAAAGGGCATTACTGTAAACTCATAATGCTCATAGCGAGTTCTAAATGTCGTCTTTGGTATATGAGTTGGCTTAACCTTCAGCTGATGGTAGCCTGTCCTTAAATCAATCTTTGAGAATACTGTTGTACTTTTCAACTGATCGAACAAATCCTCAATTCTAGGAAGAGGATACTTATTCTTGATCGTCAATTTGCTCTGCTCACGATAGTCGATACACATCATCATTGTACCGTCCTTCTTCTTTACAAAGAGTATCGGAGCTCCTCATGGGGACACTCGGTCTAATGAACCCTTTGTCTAGAACTTCTTCTAATTGCATTTTCAACTCTTGTAGTTCATTTGGTGCCATTCAATATGGAGCCTTGGACACTGGTGCAGCTCCAGGTACCAAATCTATTGCAAACTCCACTTGCCTATCTAGCGGGATACCCAGTAGATCAGTCGGAAACACCTGAGCATATTCTCGTATCACCGATACGTTGTCTAATATTATCTCTTTTGATGGGGATCCATAAAACTAACAAGATACCCTAGACAGTAATGCTTCATCAACAACCTCTCTGCTTTCAAAACGGATATGAGGTGAGGAAGTGCCTTAACTTTTGACCCATAAAATCTAAACTCCTCTCCTCCAGGTCTTCAAAAGATTACTTCTTTCTCAAAACATACTATAGTGGCTCGATTACTACCCAACCAATCCATTTCCAGTATAATATCAAAATCTTTCATTCTCATAACATACAAGTATGCTTCTAAAATTAATCCATCAAAATCTAACCGTACAACCCTAGCTATTTTATCGATATCAGTCATTTCTCCGGATGGCATACTAACCTCTAGCACATGATCAACTTTTTGACACGGAACATTAATCTTAGCTAGGCACATTTTTTGAGCCAAAGGACGTCAAATGTTCGATGCCACAGTTGGAAGGAATTACAAGAAATTTGAGCCAAAGACATATTTTTGAGGCTTCGACTATTGGGTATTCATTTTTTCTACCCCTTAACCCTAATTGCACTCTCTCTCTCTCTCTCTCGCGATCGTACAAAGAAATTCCAAAAAATTTGAGGCAACTGAGACATATATCTATAAGAATAATCTTCACCGCTTCAATTTCTTCCTTTTCTGTATAAAAATTTTTCTGGTTTTTTGAGTTCTATAGTTGAATCCGCGATTTCTTTTCGTCTTTTGTTCGATCTTTTAAGAAGTCGAATCTAAAATTAGCGAAGCAGTCATTACCTGTGGAGGCTACCGTCGTCACCACTACCAGTGCCCCCCCTAGGGTGCTACCATAGGCACATACCCCATACTGCACATCGGATTCGATATGTGGATTTTTTGAGTGGTACTAAGATTTAGGCAGACTATTACTTGACAGCACAAGTTCTAAGCATTTTGCGTCAATTGGTTTAACCCCTTGTACACACAGTCAGGTCAAGTCTTTACAAAAGTAGTTGACAATGATGAAAGAAACGTTCCATGTAGCATATTAATAGAACTTAACAGAAGAACCTGTGATCTAGAAGCTGTTTGTGAGGGAGTTGGGAAACTATAGAATAGCATAGTTGTCAATGATGAAAGACAAGCTCCAATCTTGCACTCTAACTCCCTCCAATCACTCCAATGCAAAGAAGGGCTATGATATCTATGTATTAAGTATATTCATTCCCATATTTTTATTTTCCTTGGTGAACTGTGAGGACCTTTATCCAGTATTTGCTATCCATAGTTTCATGCCTAGAAACACTGGGACCCTGACTCTTTTAACTCGATCAACTGGGAATGCTTACAGTTCCAATTCAAGTTAGTTGTCAAAGATCATAATTCTCCATGTAATCATTCTCTCCCACTATTTTCTATGTATGTTTATTTTTCTATGTTAATTCTATTTTGTGTGGATAATGTGTATAATTGGTTGGAGAGCACAAAGAATTTCTTTTGCAATATAGTAATGTGCTTCAGTAGTCGGCCTTTGTTCTTCAATTCTCCTTGTTAAAACAATGCAAGTAATCAGAAATATAGTGTTGTCAGAATTTGTATGGCGATGTCTATACAAGTCTCCATCCATTATGCACAATCATTAATGCTTCACTTCTCTTTTTTCACCACACTTCATCATTTGCTCAGATGATTAAAGGTTATATTTATTTGTATGAGTAATTGTATACATACAAATTGGTACGTAATTATTTTTGATGATTTGGGTTGGTTTATGTTTGTACTTGTTGGGGATTTGGTATTCTTAAGCCTTCCAGAGCCTGAAGAGTCAGTTAGAGCTTCCATTGATATTGAAGAAACCGAAAAGCATCCAGAAGTTTCCTAGATGCTGAAGGTTTCCTTCTTAAAGGCTTTCAAGATAGCGAAAAGCGTATAATACCGAATTCACTCTGCATTATTTTTCTTATTGTCTTGATGCTTGTTTTTTGATCAAATATTGCAAGTGGAAGTGTATTAATGTTTTTCCTTTGTCAGTTTATATTGATTTCCAGAAACAAAATCACAAGTTTTAAAACGATTTCTCCTTATTCTTCCGCTGGTGGAGTACTTCTATTCTAAAACTTTTTTTTATTCTTGATCAAAATTCAAGATTTTAATTTTATCAAATCGCTCAAATTTGTTTCTCTATTGGATTTTTAGTGAGGTTTCTCCATGATTACGTTGGGTAAGAAATGAATTGTTATTGGTTGTTTGATGAGCTATGAATCCAAATTATACTTTTTTAAGTAAAAAAAGATTATTAGTGTTGACTTAAGATATGTCAGTTTCATATATAATTAGTTCTATTTGTAGATTTTTCATAATTCGAGTGTTTGATTTTATGTATGTTTTACCTAATCTTTGTATTTGTTTTTAGGTGTTCGTTTCTTTAGTGTTTATTTCAAAATAAGGTCATATTTTATATGACAATTTCTTTTCTTCAAGGGGTTCTTAAGTAAAACACATACTTTATACAGTAGTCGTTATGTTCTAAATACATTCTTTATGTTTAGTGTTAAGCAATGACCTTATAAACGATTAGCAAAGCACGCATTGTACTCATAGAGTTCGTACTAAGTAATCTTTTAGATAATTTTTATATTATAAAATTAAATTTTGCTGTATGCATAATCTCTAATGATTTTAGACAGCATTCTGCATTTTCTGTTGCTCTATGATGTTCCAACTATTCCAGAATTTATTCTATTGTTCTAATGGATATTTTAGAAACAAATGATAATAGAAAACATCTTGTTAACCATCAAGTTGTTTCAAAAAATACAAATGAGTTTTATATGGGATTTTTCATAAATGTCACTAAATTTGAAATGTACAATAAAATTTGTCATTTTTACTGCTAAAAAAATGTCACTTTTTGGTGTGAAAGGTCTAATTTACCTTAAGTGAAATTTTTTAGGAGCATTTAATGCTCATTAATGCTTGACTCGAATGTCATTAATGCTATAATGTGATGATTTAATTTTTGTACTATAAACTTTTGATATATTTATATTATATTGGGTAATATGAATTTGTTAAATGTTTGAAAATTCCACGTGTGCTCGATTTCGTTGTTGTGTTTAAGGTTAAGCAAATTTGTTCGATATCTTTTGTTTTCTTCATTTTCTGTCTTCTCTTCTGTATATTTTTTCTATTTCTTTTACTTTTATTTCTATTTGCTTGATTACTTCTTTGTTTTTAGGTTTTACAAATTTCAATTGACATTTTTTTTCTTACATTCAGTTTTGTGGGTTTCTTTTTTGTAGTTTAATTTTATCTTTTTGTTCATCTATCTTCATATCTAAAACTATGTATATGAAGGTTAGCATATGCCTTGCGTTCTTCTTGCTATTTGTGGTGGAAGTTTGCTATATTCCTCTGCATTTTACAGATCTTACTACTCATGGAAGTTTCGGTGCAGGGCTTTTTTTGTTTACAATTATTTTGTTCTCCGATGTGTGTCTAAGGTTTTGCTTCCCCTATATTGTAAATTTGAACTTTGATATCCATTTGGGCTTGTCAAATCTTACTTGCATTAATTTATTTGGCTTAAAGTTTCAAATAGTTTAGGTCTTTCTCGTATACAATTTAAAGTGAAAGTAGGTAATTTGGCTGATAGTATGTGGCTTAACATATCTTGATAGTCTGTTAAGCTACAGAAATTTGAAACTGGGTTCTGCCGAAGTAGAAAGCATTGGATAGTCTAATAAACTGATGTAATTTTATTAGAGCTATTTCATTTTTTTTCATTTATGGTATTAATATGTTGTCAGTTCTTTATCTAGAATTTCTATGAGGCCTTTATGCACTTATCTTTTGTTGTATGCAATGATGATACTAAAAATAATGGAGATTTTTTTGTGGTTCACTTTTCGTTAAAAATGTTATACTTATATTTTGTATTTTCCTTTATCTTTTTGACAAGTAGCCCTTAATATTAGAAAATTTCTCATTCTTCCTCCGCCCTTACACACATTCAACACTTTCCTTAGTTTATCATTTAACTATTTTTGCAGTTTAGGTATTCCAAAGAAGAAGGAATTCCTCCGGGAGAATTTCAAATTTGGAATTTCACATACCTTTCGAGGTGATTGTCTCTCATTTTATATACCTTTTGAGGTGAATGTCTCTCTTTTACTTCTAATCTAAGGGTCCAACATATGCCATGTGTCCACCATCTACTAAAGAATCTTTTTATTTGCAGAAAAAGTCGTTGAAGTATTATATTTTTCCCAAGTACGGAGAGTTCTGCTTGTTGGATCATCATATTGGGCCATTTAAGATTGGGCCTCACAAAATTCAGCAAATCACCTTCAACATTTTTCGTTTTTACGTGTTTTATTTTTTTAAAATCGATCATGACAAAGGTTTTTTCTCATTTTCTTTTCAGGTCCAAGTCAGATCTTATTCCCAGCTCTTGCATCCTGTACCACAACCAGTTGGCCACTTTTGACCATTTATGACCACCCGACACCGATACTTCTCCACCTTGTACGTCGGTTTGATCACCTACAACCAGCGGCTATCGATAGTACTGCAACTCAGAAGTTACGGACTTCCAAATAACAGTACTGGAAACTTTGCTTCAGCTACTGTCCATTTTGTTAGGTAAGGTTTTATTTTTAGGGATTTCCGAATTCAGCTTATTCCTTGAGTTGCAGCGATTTTTTCACATAGATTTTTCTTTTTACAGCGTTTATAGAGTTATCTGCCTCTTTGTTAGAAGATGTTTGGGGTCTTCGAATTCTACTTGTTATCTCAGGGTGGTAGGGTTCTAGGTTGATACACATTCAACTTAATCCAAAATCTTATTCCCAAGAATTAAACTTGAAATAGTAGAATTTCGATCCCTTAATACAGAGAAACAAGTAACGAGAGAGAGATTTGAAAGTTTTGACCTTCAATCGTAGAGTGGAATTGTTGATGAGTAGACGTAGCAGTAAACATAAAGGAAACGGGAAAAACTAAGTGAAACAAAACACTCGTACGCTTGAGATAGTGAAAAAAATAGTGTTTTACTGTAACCTTTGACTTATGTAATAAAACAATGCAGGGCGCCGAATAATACCTTTTATTGGTCATATTCTATCTTTCTATTGCGAAACTGGTGGCAATTTCAAAAACTATTTGTTAAAGAAAAATTGTGTTTCATTTGAGTTGTATTACTATGCTTTACACAATCATTAGCCTATTAACATTATTAGTTTTCACATGAGTATGTGACTCAATTGTAATATTTGTAATTTCCAAGTTATATCACAGGCAACCACATTTCAGTTATAAGAAGCTTTACTTATGTGCTTATTCCGTCCTATTTGATATCAGGTATGTTCAAATTGTTGAATAGTGACTCAAGCCTATTTTAAGAAAATATATATTTCCCTCGTACCTTCCATTCCCTTGGTTATTCGATTTCACTGATGGAGCGGGGTCGTAAAAAAAACTTGAAGTTCCATGACAGTGTTGCATCGGGTTCATCTGTTCCTCCTATTGCAACATGTTACATCTATTTATTTCATTTCATGTATAATTCTGAATCAAGATATTATGGGTCTATGATGCGATGTTTTCCTTATGAAGGAAACCATCCATCGGTTGAAGCTGCTTGTACCGAAGGTAGCCGTGTTACAAAGAGACCACGAATGAGTAATCGTCGTTTATGTGTAGATCTAGGTGTTAGTTCCTCTGGTGCGTATATTTCGAATTCTCTAACCTTTTCGTCATTTTAGGTTTTCATCGTTCATCTTTAAAGAAGGTTCATGGTTATTAGTATTCCAAATTTTTTTTCCTTGTTTTCCGATCTCTGTATACAGGTCTTCTGATATGGGCGAGCTCCCTACGTATAATGTTTTGCCTTCTTGGACTATCTGTGTACACAGTGGTGCTGTTAAGTTTAGCAAAGAAAGTAAGGTATTTTATTGTTCAGATGGCCACGTACACTTATAGTCTTATGCCCCGCCTACAGAACTTCATTGTTATTCACTTCAATTTGTCAAGAGACTACGAATTTCCTAAGATATGAGCGTAGTTATAATTGTAATTTCTCAATGACCTCTTTTGGTGTACACTATGATAAGAGTCTTTTTAAAGACTACAATGGGATTTACACATTTCGAATTCAGAGATAGGTATATCATTTTCTAAATGATATAATAACGTCAACAAACACTCTTTCGTACCTACAATTATACCTTTTTGATAGCGATGAAGAAATTAACGACAGATTATCTTTTGGTAATAACCTTACTGAGGTTATCTTGACTAAACTTTTTAATATCTTAAGCGTAAACCCATATGTAAAGTTTTTTCGTAGTCTCGGGAATTGCAATAATCTGAAATCACAAACAATTAGGATTCGGTGCGATCCTGGTCTTGACCAAAGGTAATACAATGCACCCACTGTTTCTCAAGTTACTGCGGTTTGTGTTGATACTAATGACACAACAGATCTTTCTGCACGTGATATTGTTGTCCATTGTATCGTTGGGGAACATCATAAAATCCATCATTACTTTGGATGTTATGACCCATTGCAATAGCCATTGTTGTTCCCATATGGAGAATCTGGTTGGCATAGTGACTGAAAAACAAAGATCTGATTCCTTTTGTAATAATGCCGATGTCATTAACCCTGGTAACTTTGTTTGCCTAGAAGACTTGATCAACAATGAGCTAAAATGTTTTCTCTATTCCTTTAGACTATTTATCATATCCTTAAATTTCTCCATGATGTTCTACTTAAGTTCATTTTTCAGTTTCGCATGGTCGTAACAGCAGGGCCAATGTCTCATGCCGGGAATACTATTGTTATAAACTTCAGGTTCATCCAGCTGTTGATTCTATACTATTGCATTCTGGTAGACTTCTTCAGTAGTTTGTTGTTGATATGTATGTAAAAATTGAAACTTCTAGGTTAGACTACTTCCGTCTCAACCAAACTGCTATTCGAGCTGAATTATATCAAGGTCTTGTTGATAGTGTCCGTTTCGGAGAGTCAAGAGGTCAAAAGATGGGCCGCATAATTGTATTGCCTTGAACATTTTTAGGCAGCCCGAGAGATTTGAGAACACGTTATATGGATGCAATGTGCATAGTGCAAAAATACGGTAAACCAAATATTTTCTTGACCATGACGTGCAATCCAAAATGGCCTGAGATAACTGAGTATCTAGGTCATAACGATGAAGCCCAAAATAGACCCGATTTGATTGTGTGAGTTTTTAGAGCAAAACTTGAGGCATTAAAGGAAGATTTGTTAGTTAGGAGTGTCTTTGGTCCTGTTAGTGCTTATATTTATGTTGTTGAATTTCAAAAAAGGGATCTTCCACATGTACATTTCTTGATAATCCTTCAAAATAAACATAAATTGAGAATGCTAGATTCTGTGGATACAATAGTCAGTGCCGAATTACCTGATGAGCAAAAGCATCTATCTTTATATTCTCTTGTAATAAAACATATGATGCACGGACCTTGCGGTGTTTTAAATCCTAAAAACGTTTGTATGAAACACAATGATACTTGCAAGTTTGATTTCCCAAAAATTAAAACACTGGCTTGATAATATCGCAACAATTCTTATCCAACCTATAGGCGTAGAAACAATTGTAGGTCTGCAAAGGTACGTAATCATTTTTTAGGTAATGAATGGGTTGTTCCATGTAATGCATACTTGTTGTCAAAGTATAGTTGTCATATAAATGTAGAAATATGTTCTTCAGTAAAATCTGTAAAATACATGTATAAATACATTTACAAGGGTCATGATAAAGTGAACTTCTTTGTGACCGAACCAAATGATTCTAATGTATATGATGAAATAAAATTATACCAGTCAGCACGATGGATTTCTCCTCATGAGGCAATGTGGCATATATATGCATTTCTCCTATATGATATGACTCCATCCATGATCTCGCTTCAATTACATTTGCCAAATGCCCATTCCGTAACATACAGAGATGTCGATGATCTAAATAGAATTATCGACGCATACTATTTTAAAAAATAATGTTGACTGAATATTTTCGTATGAACATGACTTATCCATTTGCTAAAACAATCTTATATAGAGACTTTCCAGAGTACTATGTATGGAACAAACATGCAAAAATTTGGTCTCTTAGGAAAAAATTTTACGAGTGATTGGAAGAATTGTATATGTTAATATCACTGAAGGAGAACGTTATTACTTAAGAAAGTTGCTTAATCATGTAAAATGATCAAGATCACATGATGATTTGAAGATAGTAAATGGTGTAAGGGTTGCAACTTTTCGAGACGCTGCTTTTTTACATGGTTTGCTCAATGAAGACACTGATTGTCATTTGTGTATGGAAGAAGCATCCCATTATCAAATACCATACGCATTACGCCAATTATTTGGAACCATTCTTGCTCTTTGTGATCTCCATGATCCAAAAAAACTATGGCTTTCATTCAAAGAACATATGCTTGAAGATATGTTAACCTCAAAGATGGAGATGAAAGAAGCTGAAGTTAGAGCATTACATGATATAGATAATCTTTTACAGTCTTATGGGAAAATAATTACTGAATTCTCACTTGTTGGCACAAATCTATGTTCTGAACATGTAAATCATATTCCCAAGGTTATTTTAGATGAATTAAATGTTCCTATATGTGAAGCAGACCTATCAAATGAACATATGCTTAATACAGAACAACGATGTGCGTACGAAGAAATTATAAAATTCATGTTGGCAAAACAAAATGCTGCTTATGGTTCGGGTGGAACTGGTAAAACATTTTTATACAAGACCCTTCTTGCAATCGTCAGATCAAAAGGACTAATAGGGCTTGCAATAGCGTCATCTGGGGTTGCTGCGGCATTACTACTACGGGGCCGAACGGCTCATTCTCGGTTCAAGATTCCTATTTCTGTAAACAATGAAACAACATCTGCCATTAGCAAACAATCATCGTTAGCTCATCTTTGTAGAACTTCTGCAATAATTATATGGGATGAAGCTCCAATGGTAAGCAAATGTGTTGTTGAGTGTTTCGATAGACTTCTACGTGATGTCTATGAGTCTGACCTGCCCTTCGGTGGAAAGGTTGTTGTTTTCGGAGGAAATTTTCATCAAGTATTGCCTATCGTGAAAAAAGGTAGGAAAAAAGATATTCTCAATGCAACTCTCATCAATTCATATTTGTGGCATTTTATCATCAAGTTCAAGTTCGTCAACAATGTATGTGCTCAATCAGATCAAGTTTTCTTAGATTACTTGTTGCGTATTGGAAATGGGACTGAGTTAGTACACACATGTGGCCTCATAAAACTACCTACTGAACTGGTGATACCGTATGTGAATGAAATTGACTCTGTTTTGATCTTGCTTGATGCAGTATTTCCAGAATTCCACTCTTATATTACAAATACCAATGTGATGATGAACAGAGTCATTTTAAGCCCAAAAATGAAGATGTTGATTTCATTAATGTTTTGTTGATAAATAAATTCCCTGGTGAATCTTTTACCTACTACAGTCTCAACGAGCCACTGGATGCATATGATGTTAGTTTTAATGAAGATTTCTTAAATTCATTTGCACCAAGCGGTGTTCCACTGCACGAGTTAATCTTGAAGACTAGCTGTCCAACAATTTTGTTGTGAAATATAAATTCGTCGGAGGGACTGTGTAATGGAACAAGACTTGTTTGTAGACATTTTGATATAAATGTTATTGATGCTGAGATTGCTGTTGGAGAATACAAGGAAAAAAGAGTCTTCTTGCCTCGCATAACTTTTATACCTTCAGAAACTGATGACACGCCTTTCAGATTTAAAAGAACACAGTTTCCCATTCGTATATGCTTTGCAATGAGTATAAACAAGGCTCAAGGACAAACATTAGATTTCCTTAGTCTATATTTACCCAATCTTGTTTTTTCACACGGTCAGTTATATGTTGCCTTATCAAGAGCCAAAACGAGTCAGTCTATTAAGATACTTTTGAAGCCGACCAATCAGAACAAAGAACATTGCACATGCACAAAAACATTGTATATACTGAAGTTCTGGACTCTTTAAAATTCAGTGAAACTTCATCCAGGTGCACTAGCATTACATAAATTACATAAATAATATATCATTGTGTAGTTACAAACACTATCTAAATTTTGACAATCTGTGAAGGCCTTTTAATATCATCATATTACTTTGTATTCGTACTGTCAAATATTTTCTTTCATACTATATTTATTACATCTACGTTTCATGACCATGTAGAAGACCAACATAGTCAATGGTTGAGCGCACTGTACAAAGACAGACACCAGCTACATCCCTTCATCTGAAATATACAACACTCAATCAACAAAGGTAACAATAGACCATATTTCCTCCAGCTGGCTGAAAACATACTTTGCCTCACCAACCATATAAAATCATTTGCAGGTATTGCTTCCCACTGGTGTTTAGATGAGTAATCCATACATAAATTTTCAAATCCCACTACATTACCAATGTATTGTATTCATATAGTTTTTAAAAAATATTTATTGTACCTCTGATTAAGAAGGTTATATGTCCTTTAGATGTAATAACCATCGTCCTTTATTTGTAAGCATGCTTTTTGTAATTTTCTTTTTATGCTCATAAAATATAATATTTCTGCTTTCAGGACTCTTAAAATTTTTTAGAAGATGATTCCAACTTATTACATACCATCATTATATGAACATAGTATCTTCCAAGAACTTTCATCCCCCATAAAAAAATATTACCTTTTTTTACTCAGCCCATCATAGAGAATACATGATTAAAACTATGAATGGTTAAAAAATGCACGAACAATAATTTGTACATGCCAACACATGAAACTAGCTTTTCTGCAAATCATGTTTAAAGTTATGCAACTAATTACTTATCTGGACCCTGCTAAATATAGCTAATTTCATTTTATAAATTTCTTGTCTTACAAGTGTACACATAAAATTAATTATATAGGGTTCATGATTACCTGTATGCCTTTGTTGCTTTACCAGCCATTGGAATCATACCACAGGTGTGTTTGATGACATCAAACCTTTGCCAATCATTTTTTCTTTTGCTTAACAATTTTTTTTCGACTTGAAAAGTTATTTTTCTCGGAGTATTTAACTTTGACATAAGAAGAAAATTCTATTTTTTTTATGTTGGAGTATTTAACTTTGACATAAGAAGAAAATTCTATTTTTTTATGTTGAAATCATTGCGATGTTCCATTTTTAGCAGGTTTTCGACGACAGACTGGTCTAGAGCAAATTGATTGAAATGATTAATACTAGGTAAGTTTGTTGATGAATTGTTAACTTTTGAGTATTCGTTTCCTACTTGTAATTTCATTGCAGCTCTCTAAAAAAATGCAGCTGAAAACTAACTACACTATTCATCACATATTTTTCACCGCATTCTGCTCTTTTTAACTTAATCTTACTCTTAGTACTAATCCCTAATAATATTTAGTATATGGAAAGGGATACTCATTCCAAATTTAATTTATTAGTATAGTACAAATTTCTTGGTCCCCAACTAACTACACTTTTTTTTCACATATTCTTCACGTTGCAACTTATTTTAGTCAGCTATCCGAGGTGTTAGAAGGTACATGCACCTATGCAGATGAAGCTGGTGGAGTGCATTCGAATGAGGCAACTTGGAATGATTAGGTAATTCTTTAGGTTGCATTCTCTCATTTTTCTTTTTAAGATTCAAATTCAAAATTCTGATATTTGCTTTGTTTGGTTGTTTCTTAGTCTTGGAATTCACATACTGCACTATCTAAATTAAGATCATATAACATGAGCAAGACAAAAGCATTTAACATGTTATTAGTCAATTGTTTTTTTCTTCTACACTTCATATGGCTTGATGTTCTAGGGGCCAATTTTATATTTACTTTTTTTGTCTAATAGTTTTGTATTACAGGCAACAATGTTATTAGAAACCATCAAAAATTGTTGTTACACTATTTGCCAAGCGTGTGCTAGAAGATAATATTGTCCTTGACTTTGGTAAGCAAATAGTAAGTCCTACCATAATCCACTCCTCATCTTTTGTTCAATTTTCAAGTGGTCTTAGAATAACCATGGTTCACAACATGCGAACTGATTTTTATTATGGGTTGCTCCGTTCATATCCTATCAGAGATGAAATCAATTATTTTAAAACTTGACATTTATTGTTCTGTATCATGTACTATTAATTTATTATAAAAATTGGGCCAAAGGATCTGGGCTTAGTAATAAGTTAGTCCATGTGATTTTGTAGAGATGAAATCAATTATTTTAAAACTTGCCTTTTATTGTTCTGTAGCATGTACTATTAATTTATTATAAAAATTGGGCCAAAGGATCTGGGCTTAGTAATAAGTTCGTCCATGTGATTTTGTTGGTCATCATTTTACTTTTACATATAAAAGGAGACAGTTCAGTAGTCAAAAATTGATGGATGAAGATCAGGGATATAATGTCAAACATTTGCTTTTATCCTTCTTTAGCTTCTTTTAGCATCTGGTTTAGAGAAACCTACATTTTTTTTTGTTCATGCTATTATTGCAGTTGCAAAAGGGAAGAAGCAAAAGGCTTGCTTCAGCATTGAGGTTTGTACTGATCTATTATTAGTTGTACATTCATTTTGGTCTAATTTTTAAATCTAATTTCTGTTTTGTTTTCAGTTTCTCACGTTATAGGTTGTTTAAATCGCGAAACCTATCATCGATTGAAATAGAAGCAATTTTTATTACAGTTCAATTCAACTACCAGTTTCTACTAGAGAGGATAAGGAAAAACCCTGGCTACTACAATTGGAATCGAATTGATTTCAAATTGGAGTTTATGAGGAGATTTTCTATCTATTTCGTGGTTTTATCCCAGATTTTTGAGGATTTTTTTTTTTACTTACTGAACTTAGTTTGAAGTTCATGTTTTCACTGTTTTGGGTTTATGCAACCGTGTTTTTCTTTTGAAATTAAATACTCTTTTGCCTGGTACTTTGATTTTTATGATTCACAGAGTATATGTTCAGGAATTTCCTCAAATTTCCTTTAAGATAAATTGTTGATTGATGATAATGCATTTTGAAGATAAACTTTAATAGGTAGAATTTTGCTCATTCTTAAATGGGAGTCCCTGGTGTTTACTTGACAAGTTATTTTGGATTTTAATAGGAAATTATTTGCCATTTACTAAATGATTTAGTTGTCGATGAAATATTAACTTCACATATTTTTTCGCCTGGAAGTGCCGAACTATGTTTCCTTTTTCAACATTTTTTTTTATTTTTTACTCTTGGGATGGAAGTACTTATTTCCAAGTAGACATCCCTAATGCTTCATGTACTACTTCTTTTACCTGTAGGAAAAAATGGCCTAAACATCACCCAGTATCTGTTGGCTGCACAATTATCAAAAACCTTGCATTTGTATGGTGGTGAGTATTTTCTCACCAACCTATTGCTGAATCAGGATTTGGCCATAATGCTCTTATCTAATTACCTTTTATAGTTCGACGTCAAATTTGAACTTGTTATTTAACAGTCTATTGAATTTGTTTAAAATATTGTAGCATTATTGCCTAAGGTGAGTGAATGAATATAATAGTAATACTTGACTAGGGTTATTTTGGTGAAGCAAGTATGCTAGGATGAGAATAATAATATAGAAATCCATAGAATTGAATCCTTATAAAATATGAAACAGGAATATACCAGTCTTTTTAATAGGCTTTAATTAATATTAGAAGATTGACATTTAAGATAAAACATAAATTTTGGCTTCATTGTAGAATTATTCTATAATTATTGTTGGAATTCCTAGGCAGATCTAAATTTAATTTCTAATGGTTCAGTAGTTGGTTAGTTTACATTATAGGTGAAATATGTGAGGAGATACAATAATGGACAATTGTTTACACATTTTTTCCTTAAAATACATAGGTAGTTGTTACAGGGACGAAGTCTGCTAGAATACTTAGCCAAATTTTCGCCTGTGATGGCACTGAGGTTTTTACTCAGTCAGCCGGTCCGAAATCTCACAACACACACATATATAATTGAAACAAGTACGGAAC